>VXBH01003705.1:4203-34930 GCA_013400035.1 Rynchops niger
AAAAAGATGCATGGCCATTTGTGCAAAAGGAAGCAAGTAGAATTTAGACTTTAGTGTATTTGAACATAATTTTCTGTGATCTAGTACACTGCCACCTCCAAAACCTCCAGCTATCCTTTAAGTCTGAAAAAAAACCCAACACAGAAGTATCACTAATCTTGAAAAAAAAGGAAGAGGAATGGAGAGGAATATTATTTGAAATCTCAGGGAAAGCTTTAGTGAAGTGTCTTCTTAGTTTTCCTCTAAAAAAAAAAGAAAAAAAAAAAAACTATCTCTGTGTGTACGTGCATTAAATATTAGTGTGTTCCACTATGCAACAATGAAAGGTTTGTTAGTAGTATTTGATTAATTTGTGGCATTTGCTTTGTTCTAACATTGAAAATTATAATTTTTCTTAATTAGTGGAATGGCATTTTATAAGAATGAATTATTCTTGTTGTGAAAATTCATTATTAAATGAAGTAGCAGAAATAGATTAGATATTTAGTATTTTCACTCACAGGGCAAAAATTACCCTATCTTTAGTTACTCAAATCAGTAAGTAACAAAGCATATAATTGCCCTGATTTAGCAGCTATCTAATTTGAACACATCCTTTAAAGGATGTGACTCTTCTAGAGTCTGAAAAAAATTACTCTTCTAGACTATCTTGTAAGAAAACAAACCTAAAAAATCTTAGCTGACCTCTGAAGAAGAGGAAGAGAAGAAGAAATGGTATTTGAAGAAACTGTATATTAATATTAGAAGGAAAACTACAATAAAATTAGGTGTCCATACTTTTTTAAAATTCATACGAGTCAATGTAAAATATTTCCTTTACATTTATAAGCACTGCTATGATGTAGTATAAAGCACTTGAAGTGAATAATTAATTTTATTCCATATTAGGAAGCCTTTGCTAAGTATTGCATAAAAGAGCAAAACCACAAAGATTTTGAGGGCAATGGGATCCTTAACAAAGGTATTAAACACCTCTAAGCACCAACGACCCCCACCTTTAGCAAACCTGTTTTTTCATCTAGCAGTCCTTTCTTTTTCAGTAACATCACCATGTGGCTTCCATCACAGGATTCTGTTTTGCCTTTAGAAACAGTGGTGGACTCAGGTGGACGGCTTTCAAAAAGTCACACAGAATGGCTGAGGCTAGAAGGCAATTCTGAGGTGGTTAAGTCCAACCCCTTGCACACGGCAGGGTGAGCCAGTGCACGCTGGCCAGGACCACCTGCAGGTGGTTGCCCAAAGCCTTATCCAGTCAGGTTTTGATTATCTCCAAGGATGGAGACTCCACAACCTCCCTGGGCAACCTGTTCAAGTGTTTGACTGTCCTCACAGTAAAAACCAAAATAACAATCAAACAAAACAAAACAAAAACAAAACAAAACAAAATAAAACAAAACAAAACAAAACAAATCAAAAAAAAAAAAAAAAAAACAAAGAAAACACCAAACCCTTTCCTCTTATGTTTTGCTGTGTTGAACTATCCACTGGATAAGATGATCCCAATCAGTAAAAGCTACAGGTTACTACTGTGTGAAAGGTTTCGATGCATATGTCAAGTGAATTGCATTTTAGTTATTTAACACTGTTCAACCCTGTTAAAAAATATTTAGACTTTTTTCAAGTAATGGTTTTAAGGACTTCTTTTGACAAATTTTCATACAGAGTAAATATGACCCACAACTGATGGAGAATTCAAACAACTATGCCTTAAAAAGGTAAATAATTTTTTTTGTGTGGTCTTTGACGTCTTTTAAAACAGCTTAAATCTACTGCTGTTGAAGTCTACCCTTTGACATGTTTGTTCTATATACTAAAGGAGTGAATCTTGATCCGCTTATTTCTATTAGTTTCTGGCTGGACTCTACTGTAAGCCAAAGCTAAGATCATCTTTTCAGGCTGCTACTTCTGAGATGGCTTTTGTAAAGTAAATCCAAGATGACAAGTAAAACCAAAAGGGGACAATTAAGCCCGCAGGTTGATCATTGATGTCTTCCTAACTGATGGACCAGAGAACTCAACTTCTCACAAATACATTATCGCTCTGTCATCCTTTTGCATTTGAAAATGTCTCAATATTGGGTTATTTCACTGATGTGACTTTTTTTTTCTTCTTCCTCTCTCTCTCTCTCTCTCTTCCCCCCCTATCTTGGTAAAAGATGTATTAAGATAATTTATTATCTGGTACCCTCATTTTGTTTCCGTTTCCAATTAGCTTTACAATCTGGACACGATGTAGAGATTAAACTGGCTTTAATGGTTAATGATTTTATGGTCTTGTGGAATATATGGTCATTTTTCAAATGCATCTGAAGCTTTTGTTGTCATCACTCATGAGGTTTCATTGTTTTCTGTGAAGGCTATGTAGAGAAACACAGTCATCACAGTTTCATTTCTTCCTTTCAGTTCCCATAGAGAAATGTTAGATGGAAAGGATACACAAAATCATATCTATTATGTCATTTCACAGGTTTCCAGAAAATTTATTTTTCACCTGCATAACTGGTATGTAAAGCAGTAAGGGAGCCAATTGATGCTGGCTTTGTATTTTAATGGACTGACCATTCTGCAAATATGCAGGGGCATAGGAATGTCTCTGAGAACACTTGCTCAATACTTTTCAGTAGTAAGTTCATGGGGGCTTTATTTTATTTTCTCACCTTGCCATCTAGATCACTGTAATTTGTTGATCATCAGTCAATCTTGAAATGATCTTGAAAGGTTGTTCAGATACAAGAAGCAATGAAGAATAGCTAAGAAAGTATACAGTATAAGTCATTAAAAAACTGAACTTGTTATTCGGAACACCTCAGTATAACTTATAATAACTGTGGAAATCATATACTTGTTCTTCTATTTTATGAAAATCAAAATCACTGTTAATGGTTTAAAAAATACACCAGATGGTATTGAGCACTTTTGGGGTCATTTAATGTATAAAGTTTTCATGGGAAATTCTAGACTGTAGTTTACCAGTAGACTATTCAAGCAGTGAAGGTACTTTATTTTTGTGACTAGGGTGGTATGGAAGGCGAATTTAGTCAAATGTAGTCAGTTTTGAGTCATGCTAGGGTGCACCTTGTTACACATACAGCCTGGTAGCACTCATTTTACATTTCACTTTGGGTTTTTTTGTGTTTTTTTTTTTGTTGTTGTTGTTGCTTTTTTTCCTTCTTCTTTTTTGACTTCTAGTGTTTGGAAACCCACTTGTTTTCTAATATCAGATGCTTACCTTCGGTGGTTAGGCCAGGCTCAGGTCTTTTCTGTGTCATGCAATTTGGATGGTCATTGTCTTAAGGGATGCATAGTGAGCAAGTTGCTTGCCATTAGATGATTTGGCAAATCATTACAGAATATTGTTCAACTTCAAATACCAATCTCTATGGAAAAAGAGTCTCTGCATGCTGTAACATCATGTGATCTTCATCAGGTTTTGGATCTTGGGCTGCAGGTGAATTTTTCAATAAAGGCAGTTCGTTGTTACTTTTTCCAGTATATTTTAAAATAAACACATAAGTTTTCTCACATTTTTTGTACTTTAAATATTCAGCTAGTTCTGCTTCTGATACAGAGAAAATGAATGAAAAAAAATATGAAAGGCATGTCAATAAGGCATATCTTTAGTATATGTGAATTTCACTTAGAGTAATAAAATATTTCCTTTTGATTTATGAATGTTTTATATCTTGAAATGACAAGCTCTTCCTTATAGTTTTAGTTGAAGTGCAATATCACAGCATAAATTTCTTTCAGGAAGACTTTTGATAAGATATTTGAAGGAAATTGATTAATTTTATAGATTCAGAAATATTTTTCAATTGTAGCCCAGACTGATTATTATATAGCCATATCGGTTTAGCTTTTTTCCAGTTTTTACATAAGATTTAAGGTGTGGATTTTTAAAATAATCTTTCTAGAAGGTGATCTGCCTTTGTGGTTTGGGTTTTGGGTTTTTTTTTTTTTTTTTTTTTTTTTTAATCTCATATATAGTTTTAAATTTTTTCCTTTATATTCAAAATTCCTATAGTTAAAAATTTAAAAATTCAAACCTGAGAGTTCAGTACTTTAAAAATTATATTTTTAATTCCAGGTTTACAAACTTTTAAAAATTAGGACATTTAAATACCAATTTTAGCCATTTCCCCCAAAGTTTATTAAATAAAGTTAGATTTTTTTCTTTGACAAAATAAGATTTTTATTTTGATGACTCCTTGTTTTTCTCTTAATGTTGATACACCAGCTGTTTGCCAAAATTATAATTCTTCTCAATTCTTTAGTGAAGAAATAGTGTTAAAGTAGGCAGGAGAGGAAAGAAGAGGATCAATTATATCTAACCATGTCCACAAGAAGATCCTGGTCCTTCAACAAGAATGACATGAACTGATGCCTGACTCCACACACCCAGAGTCATTCTGTGTAAATGAAGGTTTCAGGCCTTGTAATTTTCAAAACCGGACCATTATCCAATCCCAGTTTCATTTATGCACAGACTGTTCCTTCTCGAACATTGTGAGATGTCTAAGGTTTTTGAGGTTGAAAAAATACGATTAGTACCAGTTATAAGCACATATAGGTGCCGCAGATTAAATTGCTGGGATAAAGTAAAATCTCTACACGTTTTTTTATTCTATTTTCTTTGGACATTTTTTCCAGAGGCACAAGTAAACTAGTGTACAAGAGTGAAAAGGTCTATGGGACAGGTACTGTTGCCTTGATTTTTTCCTATAGAACTTATTATATTACAGCTCAAGCCTTTAACTGGGACCCTGAGATGATAATGTAATATAAATAAATCAATATAATTAGTGTATCTAAGTTTACATTAATATTTTTTTTTTCTATTTAAACATTTTTCAGTGATAGAAAGTTGTTGTGAACTGGATTGTCATAGTTAGTGACAGCCCAAATATTCAACATACCAAGATCCCAGTGTTCCATAATGCACATGATTATTTTTAAACACTTTATATTTTCATAGAACCTAGTAAAATAGGAACGTGACTAAAAGTGATAAGTCTATATGATCTCAGTGCTTTACAGTTTAAATTAATCGATATCTAATTGTAGCCAAATAATGCTCTTGACATTTTTTTTCATTCTTTGGACAGTTGTTTGTTTGTTTCTTGTTAACTAAAGAATAACTTAGGATATAACATAATGGCTAATAAAGATCTGTTTAATATTTGTTCCTCAGTTCTATTTGAAATGATAGAAAATTCTATGAGACAGCCCACAGTCTACTTTTAACCTTGAGTTTAGTTTGCTAATAGTCTAAAATTCAGATTCAGAATGATAAAAAAGATTTAGGAAATGCTGCAGTATGTTCAGTCACAAAGTATGTTAGAATATTGCAGATTTAACAAATTAAGGGTAAAACCAAAGAGGAGTGGTAGGAGAGAGGCAAGTACTTGTTTGAAGTATAACAGTCAGAATTGCCAGCTGATTTTTCAAGTGTCTTTGAAGACATTTTCTGATTATTCTTATATTAATTTTACTTAGGAAAGTGAAGAGAGCTTTTTGGCCTTTGGCAATTTTTTCTGGATTGAAAAATGAGAAGTTTTAGAAGACCTGTTGCAGTGTCTGTGTGTAGCTAATGATTTTAGTTACCACACTTTTTGAAACTATTTTATTAAATATTGATTGGAGTCTCTATAGAATAATAACATCAGCTAGAGAAAGACTCCAATGTTTTGGTTTTACATTGTACATCACTACCATTGGCTAGTCAGTATTATTTCTACATTTTAAATCATATATCAATGGCTCATATGTGTAAGAGAAAAATGGTTGCAGAGTTGCAAGCAATGCCCTTAATTCTAGCCAGTCACAGATTTTGGCTTGACTAGCAATTTGGGCAGTTAGTTAACTGTCCAGTATAAATAACAAATTACTTGCTTAGCTATTGCCAAACTAGACCACTAATTTATTTTCCCTGAATGCACTTTGTTAGTAAAGGATAACATGTTTTACATTGCTTAGGACCTCATAATTCTCGGTAGGACAAGTAAAATCTGATCAACAATATCCAAAAAATCATCCAGTTGCTCATTCAAAGACACTAAAAGA
Source organism: Rynchops niger (assembly GCA_013400035.1). Taxonomy (NCBI): domain Eukaryota; kingdom Metazoa; phylum Chordata; class Aves; order Charadriiformes; family Laridae; genus Rynchops; species Rynchops niger. The sequence goes on from VXBH01003705.1 coordinate 10,267, forward strand.
ACGAGATACAAGGCTGAGGGAATAAATTTTAGTTTTCCTGTGCAGTCACTGTATAGCTTCCCTGAGAACAGATTAGGAACGCTTCACCAACTCCCTGAAAACCTATTTGCTTAAATCACATCTAAATGCGAAGTTGTGATACTATTCAGACACTGTCTAAGAACAGAGGAATTCCAAATCTCTTGAAGGCTGCAGTTTGAAGTGTGAGGATAACAGTGGAAATACAAAATCCATAACTGTAGGGAGAACAGAACAGCCACCTCCCACAATTTAGAGCTGGTTTTGTTCTTGGGTTTCCTTTCATGCTGTCATGTATTTCGGTTTTGAACATTTATTCCACAGATTCCTGGAGCTGTTTTCTGTACCTTTCCTGCATCCATCCAGTATGAGTTCCCAGGGTTTGCGAAACACATCCATAAAATGTGTCATACAATATGCAATCAGTGCCTGTTTTCTTATGACAGAATTGCTGCTCTTTTTGATACAATTCTTCATCATCAATCTGCGCTGAACAGGAACACTTTACCTCCTGTGAATATCTTCTCTCCCTTCCTATATAGCTACCAACCTGTTGGTATTGAAGCGTTCTACTCTATCACCTACCTTATTTTAATCATTTGTCTTAGAAATGGAATATAGTTCATTCATGTATGTGTAGAAATCAACCTTTTAAAATGTTCTTTTTTTTTGAGTGTAACTATTGGGCAGCAAGTACTGTAGAAATAACCTTGTGTTCAGATTCTGATTTCACCTGTTGAGGTGAGACTTCCATCTCAATATTTTCTCTCTGGCAACTTATTCTCTTTACAAACATATGACTAGAAGAATTTTGATGCCTGAATTCTGTCTAGTGAGAGTGTGATGGGACTGAGGTAAGACAATAATTACTACTAATGACTCTGGACCATAGAACTTCAGCTGTCAGGCAGGTTTCTCCAGTTCACAGGAGGTTGTGGACATATGTGGATACTTGAGTTGACGTTACACTAAAAGCAAAATCATAGCAGGACAGTACTCCATGTGGTCTGACAAATTCTACAAACCCAGTTTTTTATCCTCAGGTGACACCAGATTCAATCTTATTTTAGAACCTGTATTTAATTGAGAATGAACCAGAAGTTAATTTCCTTGCTTGTGTCAGTGCTCATTTACATTCTAGAAATTAATTAAGTTCTTCAAGTGTTTTCTTCCCATTCCTACCTCTAATCCAGACTGCTGGGTTAGCAGCAATTCATTGCCTGTAAAATAAGTTGCCCACACTGCCAAACAACTTTTACACTCCCACAAAACCAAGATTATAGTCTAAAAACTGTAGAATATTGCACCTGTGCTCAAAATCTTTCAGCTGTAAGTCTTGCTCTTAGAATTTGCTGTTGCCAAAGTCTAATTCCTGAATCCTACCCTAATCCTAGGTTTAATACCATATTTAAGGAAACTGTAAGTTTCTCATTCTGGCAAGTAACTTTGTTCATTCAAACTTGATGAGCCCCTCCATTATCTGGTATCTACTTAGCATTTTGGTTGCAGCCCAGTTCAAACAATGCATTGTTTTTATTGAACAGTTCCTATATGCTCTGTACTGTCAAAAGGTTGCTTCATTCCTATGGCCTAATTAAAAGTTCCTTAAAAAACAAAGAGAACAGAACAAAACAAAACAGAACAAAACCCAAAAAGCCTACTCCTTGGTATCAGTACTTACTAACAAGAAGTCAAAGGATTCAGCCATGACCAACTTGAAGAAAGAAGGGCTAGTCAAAACTGATAATACCTAACTATCATTTAAAAACTTTTTTTAAACTTTAATTTAAAGCCACCATGAAGATTTTGATTACAGATTTGCAACCACATGAGGGCAAACTTCCAGTCATGATCCCAAGTTCTTAGAGCCTTCTATGGCTTGGTATCCCAGCCCACTACAGGAAATTAATCTCAACGAGAAAGACAATTTCACTTCTAGGAAACTCCAATTAGTGCAGAATAAAGGTTCTCCAGCAGAAATGTCCCTCCAGCAGTGTACACTATCGCAGACACTTCACCAGACCTCTGCCTTCTTCCAGTGTCTTGATGTAGAATATAACATTAAATGTGAAGAATATGGACCTTCGTTCAAGGTATAATGATAACTTCTTAAAAACAAACAAATAAAAATTCTAGCTGAATTATGTTCTTATGCATAATGCACCTTAAGCCTCAAGCTCTTATTTGTCCTTAATTTACCCCTCTGTAACATACAGCTGTTTGTTTACAGGTTGCATACAATGCAGTCAGTTAAATTATTTTTTAGATTTACTTGAAAGACATATAAAAGAGAACAGATATTATTATTTATATAACCCTAACTGGAAAACTTCTAATACTGGATTTACAGCTTCCGAGTATCTCATAGGATTTGTGGGGTTAGTCAGCAATTTCAGATGGACTAATTCTTGTGCAACTCATTTTTTGCCCCTTATAGTTTCCTTCTGAGGTATATTCGCGTTTTGTTTTGATTCTCCAGTGTTGTTATTCACACTACCTATTCTCTTGATTATTATTCAATGTTTTATGTGAATCATTTGCTTTGAGGAATCTCCAAGTTTTGACAGATATTTTTCTACCAGTCTTGAGGGAAATCTGACAGACAATTAGAGCATGAAAATAGTCACAGTGAGATTGTGTATACACAATAGGCAGAGTGAAATTGTGTTACACTAATCTTCCACCCACTGGGCATTTTAACTCTGTAGCTTTAATGAAATAGACACAAAAGATCTTGGTAACATTCTCTGGAAAAGAGAAGACAGCTCAGAAACATGCACATTTCTTGCATGAAGTACACTGACCTCTTTTGTAATTCAACAGAAAACAGTTCTGATGCCAGTTTTTGTTCATGGAAAGTGACTGTGGTACTGTGTTCAGAAATGTGGCGGTGTTTTAAGCTTGTACCAGCTTCTTCCTCCTTGTCCATAGCTGTTTGTTGCAACTGCTTGGCTAGAGGTCAGTGATATGGAGAACTGAGTCAACAGAACAAAACAGACCATGTGAACACACATAATCTGCTTCAGTCCAAAGTCAGTAAATTTAATTTGCAATTGTAAAATCATTGTGGTGTTAACTAACTTTTTTTATCCATTCTGTTTTCTTTGGTGCTAATCTCTCTTACACTTCAGTCTGGTATACAGATATAAGACAAAGGGCAGGTCCGTATGATGTGTTCTGGCAATCCCCGAGTTTGCAATTGTTATGCTGATGCAGTCATCCAGGTCCTTATTCCAAAATCATTTCAGGCAGTTTTTTCTCTATTGTACCAGATATAGCCATATCCTAAGGGATTTAAAGAACAGTGAAATACACTATTCCATGTAATAATACATTTCTGTATATATGTCACTGAGACGGTAAATATTTAATCAAAATGCTTTTCTTATAGTGAGAGAGATGTTATCATATGAGCAAAAATGGTCAATGACCAGGCTTTCCACACAGGAAAAAAAATGCAGTGGCTTGACATCTTGCTAATATTTCACATGAGCACAAAAATAATGAAAATACACTATTTTTGTAGCAACTGATATCCTAAAAACAATACAAATCAATAAAGTTGTGATTTTGACATTTCATATGGAATTTTAATATATGAACAGTATTACAGTAAAATTTCCAGTTAAGTAATGATGTTATTCCTCAACTGTATCCAATCAATCTGCCTCACAACCCTCACTGGAATTACAGCTCTGTTGGCCTTACCTGCCCTTCTTCTCTGGAGCTGATCTTGGACCTGCAGTTCAGGTGTATTGGCTCAATGTACTGATGACCCAAGGTTGCAAGATTAATAGTCAGTTTTTACTAGTCCAGGGGACAGATGTGTGTGCCTGGTCAGTCTGATAAAAAATCAAAACAAGCCAGCAGATGTGAAGTCTTCACTTGCTATCTTAAGAAAGGTTTATGAAAAGTTTTTATCAATTCTGCCACACAAGTGACAAGTTGCCTACAGCTCATAAAATATAACACTGCCTGATGAATCCTGAAGTATTTTTCCTTCATAATAAACAAATTATTATTATTTTTAGTATGAATATGAAAGACAATGTTTGGTTGTTTATGGGGTTTTTTTTTGTTTTGTTTTGTTGTTTGTTTTTTTTTTTTTTTTTTTTTTGTTTTTTTACATGGAGTATTTTTAGCTTTCATGGGCATTTCATATATGTGATTTAAAGCATGGGAGAAAGAAGGCACTGAGAACTGTTGTTTTGAGCTGTGGAATTTTGATACTGAATCTATTTTATATTTTGCCTAACATTTTTGTTTTCAAGGTTATGTTTATAAGCGGTTTGCTTGCTGTTTTGGCAACACCTGACACATTTCACAACAAGATGTTGTACCTCATGGTTTTCTCTGATGTAACAGGAACAGACAGGATCAAAGAAGAGGTTCTCATTATTAATGGATCAAATGTATTCTTTTCCCTTCATGGACAGTTTTTTAATGTCCAAATATTTATCTGTTACCATCTTGCAGTGGACGTGTATTATATGTGCTGAACTATTTTTGTTGTATTTTCATGTAAATTCACACAACTAAAATGATATGCCACAGGGTATGGGTAAAAAATACCCCACATCAAAGAAGTATTGACATCTGCCTTGGTTGGCAGCATCTGCCCATTTAAGAATCCAGGATGACTACCAGAACTTCATTGGTCTTCATGTATTGATATTGACACTAGGCATAAGAAGAAGAAATTTAGCAATGCCTAGAATTAGATGGTAAAAAGGCACTAACCAGAGATACTCCCTAATACATCATTTTAAAAACACTCAGAATGTTTAAATGTGTGCCTGTAAGCAAGGTATTACTCACAAGGACCACAGAAAGCTCAGAGCTGTAAAATGAAATGCATCATCCAGTAAAAAAATGCATAAAATTCAGAATATAAACATGCTTTTATACTTACAGGTGAAACTCAGATGCATAGTCTCCTTTTTAATATGAAGTAGAACTTCACAACTTAAGTTTGTAAACCAGTGGACAATTTTACACATCAATGTAGAAAACCTACACAACATAAATTATAATGAGATTAAACTGGAAAGGAAATTATATTGTGAGAGAGATTGATATTCCTTTGACAATTATCACATGTTCTGGCCATGAATACCTACTCTGCATCTGAGTCCTTTAAACTTTTTTGATTTAAAAAGTCAAATATTTAGATGAATAAATCTTTTGAAGTGCTATGGCAAAGTTGTACTCCATTGCCTCACAAAGTGCTTTGGCAGAGTGCAAATAAAAAAAAAAATCTAGTACCTTTGAACTAACACTACCTTTGGTGCATACATGAAAGGTAACATTCCCCCTCTTTCAGGTTGTATGTATCCCCTTTCCATGACTAGAAACACAAAGACAACAGGATGGAGGATAAACCTGTCCTCTTCTTTGTCCTGTTGGCAGTACACATATATCTTCAGAATATTACATATTCTACTTATGAAGTAGAATACCTGCAATCACAGGTGTCCTAGCTTGAGGGGGGAGCAGAGCCAACTTTCTGTCCAGTGAAAGAGACTCTTGCTTATACTTATTGCTATGGCAACCAGGGTCAGCTGACTTGATTGTTTACTCTGTGGAGGGGTTGCACTTGTGAGGAGGAGGAGACAGGAGAGGTGACCCAAACTGACCGATAGGGTCATCCCATCTGCCATGCTCAGTATAAAAGCTGAGGGATCAAGGGGTCTGGATTTCTTCTTCAATGGCTTGGCTTCTTCAATGGCTTGGCTTCTTCAATGGCTGTCTTTCTTCAATGACTGACAGCTGAGGAGGACCCTGTCAGTTCATTTACCTTTGATACTGATCCATGGGCTCCTGAATCAAGATCCAGAATCCAGTTCCCATCTGCCACTGAGCCCAATCTGCAATTCTCCCAGTGCCTGCCAGTGATATCTCCCTGGGAGCTTGATATGATTTAGTATATGTTTGTATATATTGTATCTATTTCATTATTTCCTTCTTATTTCATTATTAATGTTTCATTAGAGTAGTTCAGTTTTTTCTAAATTCATAAATCTCTTTATCTGTCTTTCCTCTACTTGGAGCGATAGGTGGGGGAGAGCATCTGTCATATTGTCCAACCTGGCCCAAACCACAACAGGTCTAACAAGGGAGAAATTCTTGTTAAAGCATCAGTTTGCCACTTTGAAAAAAAACAAGGAGGTTTAAAAAATGTTTCCTTGTTAAACCATTTTTAACTGGGAGATTTCAAATGACTTTATAGTCCAGCCAAATAATCTTTATAAACAGATAGGAGTGCTCACATTTAAACTTAGAATTTAATTGTTCTAGCTGATATAATTTTTATTTTCCTAGAGATAATTGCTAAAAATGAATATTTTGTTCAATTTTATAGCGTAAGACTAGGAAATAACCTGGATTTTCCCTATTAAAATTAGAGGTTTCATTGTTTTTAATTTCAAAGGAAAATATCTCTTTGGTTAGAATAGTTTCTGTAATGACTGATCATAAAATACAAGTTTTGTTTGTCTTGAAGTGGAACTTTTTGTGTTTTACTTAATAACACAGGGTAACTTTTCATACCAGTGTATTTGACATTAAATATGTCTTACATTATATGTTTGTTAAACTGGATTTCACACAGATAAGATCCACTGATTCCAAACTGCTAGCAATCACTGTTTAGATTAGTCAAAAGTAACATTGAAAAGCAAGGTCAATTTTATTTTATTTTTCTGGCACTTAAGAGAAATCTACTTTTGTTGAAAAATCTGGTCTACATCTGTCTCAGAGATTCTTAAGGTTATATTAGAACAATTACTAGGGCTACAGCACATAGTTAAAAGAAATTATGTGTAAGTAAATGTGCTAAAATTCAGGTTTCTGGGGTTTTAGTATAACTATATAATCAACCTTATGTTCCAATCACTTTAATGCCCTTAGCTTAAATGGAATATTGAAAACATTCATTAGATTATCAGCTGACCAGCAGGGAAGTTAAAATGGAGTGATTGTGTAATTGCTTTAATTGATCCTTTTGAAGTAATATTGTGTGCATCATAATTTATACACAGTGAGTTTTACTACCACAATTTGATATGGAATTACTCATTATTATTGCCAGAAAGATTTTGGATTAGTGCTTTATTTTTAATTTCTTTACCAAAACCTCTCTTTTGCAGCAATGTTATCAATATAGGACATTAACTTCTATGCCTCATTTTAATGATTTTTCCCTACCACTCTGCCTCTTGCCTAAAGCAGATGAAAATTTTAATAACAGTCTCCCCCGGGAAAAAAAAAAAAAAAAAGGTAGTTTTTGCTGTTCTATTGTATATTCTTCACTAAAACCTATGCAAAAAGATAATTATCAACTCAGGGTATTAGAGAGAACAAGGGGAAAAATGCATAAACATGTTCATTTTACACGGAGTAAAGTTATCTAGAAAAAACTTGTTACTGTATCCATGAACAAGGATTCTTACAAATGCCCCAAATTCAGATGTCTGTCCTGCACAGTGAACTGAACAGCTCTCTGAATTCTCGTTATAGTTCATGTCTCCTCAGCCAGACCTCGGTCCTCTCCCTCACCATGGCCTCGCCAGGCAGTTGTGGGGCTCTGCGCTGGCCCCAGTTGGCATCACCAGCAAGGCCCTGTTCTCCCAGTGGATGCTGCAGGGGGGGTCCCAGTCAGCTAAGGCACAGTGGATGTGTCCCCTCTGATTATTTTCAGGTTAGCAATTCTGATATTTTGTCAACCATAAAGCTACATTCCCGTTGCCTTGTTTTCTGAAAGCACTCTTTTTTTCTGTTGGAGTAGTCCCATACTTATATTGTGGGATGGTGTCATCTGTCTTGGGATCAGTCCTATAGCCACACTGCTAACTGTCAGTAGGAGAGTAAATCCTACTTGGTTGTTCTACAATCTCTTTTGTCTTATTGGGGAAGAAACTCAATTACAAGGGAGTTACAAGCTCAAGTTACAAGCTCAGGAAAATAGTATTTCCTGAAAGATTCATCATCTCTTTTGAATTACAGCAGGACTTCAGAAATAGGAACAAAATATCTGGGGCAGCCAAGTTACATTTTTGGCATCTAGTAGAGATTTTATTTAGATTAGCAGATGAGCCTTAATAGAAAAGTTAGCAAGTCTCATTAGTACATAAAAATAAAAATTATTCACAGAAAATGGCTATACATTAATATATGTAGGTATATATTAATAGTATTGATTGAGGGTAGATTATAGCAAGAACTATACTTGTACTTGACTGTGGGTAGGAAAGTAACAGCTTTTCTAATCTTTTCTTCTTCATATGGCTGAAGGAAACATTTGGGTATTTACTACTTGTTTGCAATAATTAGAAATTCAAACTTTCTGAAATTACATAAGGCTACATTTCCTCTTGTTGAAGTGAGAACAATTTGTTTTAAAGGTATCATTAGAATATTAGCATAACAATACCTTTCTAGTAACATGGAGTAATAAAAAAGGAATGTGAAAAAGAACATCTGCATTTATTAAAAATTAAATTAATTGGCGATTTATCTAATTATTCTTAAAACATAAGAATAAGAAATTAAATATTCCTTGCAGTTCTTGTTTTCAAACTGCATTAATACATATAGTTCAAAATACAGAACAACTTATTTAAAAAAATTGAAAAGTATTAAGCTTTTCTTGTCTACTTTTATGTCATATTAATAGACATGTCCATGATATAATGGAGATTTGCTTTGAGAATTATGCTTCATAATGTTGTTGATGTCATTGTTTGCAATGATGCATGAAAGCAGAGGTTTGTAGCTAGGCAAAATATTACTTTTTCACATCTCTTGGAGCTGGAAGTAAAAGGTTTTTTGCAGTTGCAATACAGCTAATCATGTGACAGACACACAATTCCATCTTGCCTAACTTTAAACACCTGTAGCACAGATATCTGATTTAGTCACGATAGATTTCTAGAACAGTCGATGGCAAGAAACTAATTACATTAGGACAAACATAATCCAATTCTAGAATTCAGAGGTGCCTATTTCTACCTAAAGGATATAAAATTCACCTAATTTATTACAATAAAAAGTTTATATTCAATTAATCCATTTTATTTATTTATTAGCTTTACTTACTTATGTTTGTACATACTTTTAAAATTTTGAGTTGCAATCCTGATACTAAAAGTCTTTTCTAATAATACATTTTTCTAAGTTTTGTACCAGAAAATAGAAAATTTTGTCATGGAGGGACTTGACTCAGTGAAATTCAACAAAATTTCTGGATTGGAAAAGACTAAGAGTATTAAATAAAATAGTATCTTCCAAATAGATTCAGTGAATTTACTTTTATGACATTTTCTCACAATTATAAAATACAGAGCCATAATTTAAAATAGGTCCAGCCAGCAGAATTAGAACTAAACCAATTGGAAGTATTCATTAGCATTTCTTTAACTTCTTAGCAATGGCAACCATAGCATAGAATATTCTCCCAATCTCTCTACCGTAAATAGTTATTAGATCATATACTGTCTTGTGACTGACCTTTTCTTGAGCAGGTTTAGCTTAAGAAGCTGTGCTTTAGAATAACTAGGTGTAAAGCATGGATACTGGGGCCCATCTAAACCACAAATTCACAGAATCACAGAACAGTTAAGAAGGTGAAATGAGGAAAACGAGCTCAAAGTCCATGCTCTGAACAGGGTCAGCTACGTCAGGTTCCTCAGGGCCATGTATGGTCAGGTTTTAAATATCTCCAAAATAGTGAGACTATAACCCCTATGGACAACCTATTCCAGTGTGCAATGACTGTTACAGTCATAAACATTTTGGGGTTTTGTTTGTTCAGGGTTTTTTTTTTTAATATGTTCAAATGGAATTTCCTGTATTTCAATTAATGCATATTGGCTCTTGTCCTGTCACTGGGCACCACTGAGAAGAGTCTGTCTCTGTCATCTTTACTACCACCACCAGGTAAATGGGTAAGATGCCCATGAGCTTTTTCTTTTCCAGGCTGAAGAGACCCAGTTTTCTTGTACTCTCCTTGCATGACAGGTGCTCCAATCTCTGTCATGCTTGTAGCCCTTCACAGGACTAGCTCAAATATGTCCATGTATCTCTTGTTCTGTGGAGACCAGAAATGTGCCCAGCACTCTGGGTTTATCTCACCAGGGCTGAGCAGAAGGGAAGGATCACTTCCCTCGACCTGCTGGCAATGCTCTGCCTATTACAGCCCTGGAGGCTATTGGCTGTCTTTGCTGTGAGGGTGAATCGCTGGTTCACGATCTATTTGTTATCCACCAGGACCCTGAAGTCCTCCTGTACAGAGCTCCTTTCTAGCCACTTGGCCTCCTGTATGTACCCATGCACAGGGTCATTCCTCTTGGGATTCCTGTTTGGCCACTCTTCCAGACTGTCAAGGACCCTCTGAATGTCCACAGAATCATCTGATGTATCAGCCACTCCTCCCAGTTTTTTGTCCTCTACAAACTTGCAGAGGGTGTATGCTATCCCATCATCCTGGTCACTAATGAACATGTGACCCATACTAGCCCCAGTGTTGACCCTGGGGAACAGCACCAGGGATTGGCCTCTAACTGGATGTCATGATCACAGCCCTTTAAGCCCAGCAGCTCAGTCAGTTTTCAGTTCACCTTACTGTCCATTTACCTATCCTGAACTTACTCAACTTGTCAATGAGGACATTATGTGAAACAGTGTCAAAAGCTTTATGTAAAGTTGAGATAAGGAACGTGCACTGCTCTCCTCTCATCCGTCAAGCAAGTGATCTTCCCTTTGTAAGTCCATACTCACTAGTTTAGTCATCTTGTTTCCTTCACATGTGTATAATTGTTTTCCAGAATTATTTGCTCTATTACCTTTCCATGTGAGGCTGAACAACCGGTAGTTTTCCAGATCCTCCTTCTTTACCTTCTGGAAAATGACAGCAACATTTGCTTTCTTCTAATCAATCGTTATCACTTTCTGGAGATACCTGAGAGTAACCTTGTAAGAGGTTGGCCAGTTCCCTTAGCACTTGTGGATGCATCCCATAAGATTCTATCAACTTTTATACATCCATTTTTATTTAAATATTCCCTACCCTGATCCTGCTCTACCACTGGTAAGCCTTCCTTGCTCTATTGCAATAATGACATTGAGAATGGCACTATTCTCAAGGGTCTAGGATTCCTAAAGGTTGTTTTTACCACTAAAGACTGAAGCAAAGAAGGCACTCAGTAGCTTGGTCTTCTCCATGTCCTTTGTCACAAGGCTTCCTGCCCCATTCAGCAGCAGGCCCTCGTTTTCCCTGGTCTTCCTTTTGCTACTAATGTACCTATAGAAGCCAAGATCTGACAGTTTCCAATGCTGTCCCTTCTTCCACCTCTTATATACTTCCTTTTTATGTCTGTTCCTTTTGTCAAAAGCTCATTTGACCATGCAGACATCCTGCCACTTTTGCTACACCTCCTGCACCTCCAGATAGACTGTTATTGATCTTGGAGGAAGTCACCTTCTCCCTAGGATTGTACTTCATGGAAATCTTCCAGGCAGGTCCCTGAGAGGCCATAGTCTGCTTTTCTGAAGTTCAGGGCTGTGATCCTGCTTTTTGCCTTGTTTTCTCCTCTCAGTATCCTGAACTCCACCATCTCATACTTGATGTGGCCCAGCCTGCACATCACCAACCAGTTCTTCCTTGTTCATAAGTATGAGGTCCAGCAGACCCCCTGCTTCATCAGCTCATCAATTACCTGGTTCTGTGATACAACAAACATGCTTTTATGTTTTAATTTCTTTGTAAAGTCATCATTGTAGGAAAATATGGCAGGGACAGTTGTGAAAAGGTTAAACAGTCAATGAACTACTTTTTGTTTTGGCAAACATGAGCCAAACTATCAAAATCTAGTTGTTTAAATGTCAAATATCATTTATATAGAACTGTGATTTAGTCAATATGGCAAATGAACACAAGAGAGTATTTTCAGCAACTCATTTTTATATACTACATCACTTATTACTAATAATTTTTTTTACATGAATTCACAAAACACCAAAGGGATAAAAATAAGGAAAAGTAAAAAGATAATAAAAAAATATTGTTTCTTTCATTTCTGGCAAACAATGCTATTGTGAGTAATCGATTTTATGTGGAATATCTACTACTCAGAGAACTAATGAAGTTATGACATATTATCTGTCTGACAAGCAATATCATTCTCTCCTGTATAACATCAGTTTTGACCTACATTAATATTTGACAAAGTTTCAATTTTGCCAAAATTTTAGAAGCTTGAATGGCTAAAGGAATGAATTCAGGACTGACTGCCAATAATTTTCTTCTCTGTTTGAGTTACGCTAAATGTGATTAGGAACAGCCAAGATGCTTTACCAAGGGCTAACTGCACCTAACCAACTTGATTGCTTTCTATGATGAAATGACTCTGTGAATAAGTGAAGAGTGTTATTTACTTTGTTGTGTGCTTCTACCTCAGCAGAGTCTTCAGTCCTTGCTCTTAGTCCAATTAGCAATTTAATGCTACTGGTATTCCTCAAGTGGCAATACTCTTCTTCCTCAAGAGGCCTGTAATGGGAGCATCATGACCTTGCCTTGATCAAGAGGTGGGTGACTGAGTATGATGAGCTATAGCCAATGGCAATGCAAGGGAGACCTGAGTGTGACGAGCCTTGTCATGGGCATAGGACAGGACAACACCACCTGAAACAGATGGAAAGGTTCAGCATGACTGGTCATTAAATGATTTGATGGGTGTCATGTGCCAACATGTGGCTATAAAACAATTAGTAGTGGAGATGGGGGAGAGCATTGTTAGGCAGTTGCTTGACAGCACCTGGAAGCAAAGGAGAGCGTGGAAGGGTTATGTATTGATGCTCAGCATAAACCTGGTGAGAGCAAGAATTGCTTTCACCTCAGCTCAACTGAGTGGAGACAGGGGCCCCTCTCAGGGAACTGTAGGTGTGTACGTGTATGCATGTGTGTATGAAGCTTTCACTAACAAGGCCTGTCCCTCACTTAGTCTACTTAATAAAGTGACCTTAGAATGTCATGTTGCCTGCTGTTCCTTTTCTTGCCAGGAGAAGGCTGATAATGTTTAGTGTTTTTATTAGTGATCTAGACAATAGATTTAGGTGCACCCTCGGCACCCAGAAGGTCTCTCTCATTGTATTTAATTTGGACACAGAGTTTAGTATTTCACAAATTATTTGACATATAAAAGTGATTAATACCTATTGTTTTTATCAATATGTAGGCCTTAGGTGCTTGGAACTCAAATTAGTGATTGATTTTCTTTTTCGATGTTGCATTCATCTTCTACTTAATGGCTTTTTGTCTTAATGTTAGATGAATATATTACAAATGCACCTCTTATTTCACAGCTTAGTTATTTATTTCATTTCAAATGAGAAGTCAAGGGCAAAGCAGGCAAAACAGAAGACCTCTCAGAATAGCATAAGAACATGACATGAGAATAAATATTCAGCTATATGATCTCCATTGTGAGCCTCTGTTGTGCCTTATGTTGCATGCTATGCACGTATTAAAAAAAACAAAGGCACAGAAAGCAACGGATTCAGAAGTGAGAATGTTATCAGTGTCAGTTTCTCTCTAGGAAAGTATTGTGTATCATCTTCAGTTATACTAAGACCTAACAAACCAACTAGTCCCTTCCCCTGTGGCTCATGCCTTAAAGAGGCACCGTATTGTATTTGCTTATAAGAAAGTGCAAAAATTAAAAAAACAAAACAAAAAAAAAAAACAAACCAAAAACCACCACAACCTGTGAGCATAAATATTTAGGCTTTAATTCTGTATTGTTTCCCAATATAGTACAAAACAACCATGAATCCTCACTAATATATTGTGAACTATTCATTAAACACATGGACATATGTCCATTCTTTAAGAGGAAAAAATGCCTTTCTTATTTAGATTTGTTATGCAATTAAATATGCAAGTTTACTATTGAAGTGCTCTGAAAAAAAAAAAATCTGTTTTTAAAACAGAACTGTTGTGCAGTGTTCATGATAATAATTAAGCATGTAAAAAGACTGATGTTTTCTTCATTTCAAGGATGAACCACCAGTCAAGTTCAGATGACAATAAAACGTTATACATTCAGAGCCACAGCATGTATATTCAGATCTCTCAAATCACAGGCTATTATCTATTGATACTTTGAGACCTTAATTTAAATAATTTCATTTAAATATGAAACGTGCTGCATTAATTGTTCAAAATACATGCAGATGAAAGTAACACAAAATTTTGTCTACGAATCTACTACAGTATGATTAAATTCTGCAGGCTGTGGAGTACTGTGTGCTTAGCATCAGATGACTTAGAGCACTTAGAATTTCCCTTTGGTTCATGTTCACAGTTAGGATCTGAAACTCACACATGCATCCATTTAAACAAGGTTCCAGTGTATAAAACATGGAGACAATTTGGTACAGACTAAATACCTGGGTATTAACCTAATTTCAAAGAGTAAGAGTCACAATTCCAAAATGTAATTCCTTATTAAAAATAAGTCAATGTTTAGAATACCCTCTATGAATGTGCAAAAGACAAGATTCAAGACACTGCTGGTTTTAATTCGAATAGAAAACTTGGTGATTCCATATCAAATGAAGGTATCTAAAACATAACTGCTGATTTCAGAAGTTCTCTGTTTCAGTCATGATATGGGACGATAAAAATTATGACATTGCATAGTTTTTTTTTCAGGGACAAAAGAATCATCGATGACATCTCTAAATTCTTAGCAGCAGTCATTTGAACAGAATATTCTTCCATTCATTGCTTTTCATCAAATTTAAATCTCTTCATTCTGTGCATACAGTACACTACCTCCTAGAAGCTGGTGTCTCATCCCAAACTCTCAGTTACACCTGACAGCTGTGCCCTTCTTCATCAAGATTACAGCTCCTTTTTCTCACTTCTTTTTCATATTATAAACTCTATGTGATATTTTGTAAAGCTGAATCATACTTCTTTCCACAACTATTTTTGCTTTCATTCACACGTGTGGATAAAATATGATAGGGTAGTGTCAATGCTTTAGCCTGTCCCAGCAAAAATGCAGTATTCCAACTCAATCTGTCTCAAAAAATTTATAGTGTTTAATGCTCTCTTCTTTGTTCTTCAATGGCAGGTCTAAGTACAGTCAGCTTTCATAAAGTATAAACTGTGTAACACACTCAACTTCAAGAAACAATCCTGTTACTTTTCAATATGGTTGTGTCAGCGTTTAATAAACACTAGCTAATGAATACAATTATAAAAAGATGAAGCTGACTTCGACATATTAACATGTATTTTTAAATGAATTTTTCAGTGCAGATTTGTAAGAAACTATATAGATGTGTTTTACCCGGTCTTTAAAGGTTTTTAAACAATGTTCTTTATATATTGCAAATGCAGCTATAATGTAGTGGATGTCTACTCTGTGCCTAATGGGACTTCTGGCAGTCTAATGCAGAGACTGAATAGTGTTTTAGATTTGCAATAGATCACAGGACACTTTGTTGACATTCAAAGGAATTGCTCCAGTGGATTCCCAAAAGTCATACAGTTAAAAAGTTGAAGAAATCTTTTCTTCATCCTTCCTCTTGTTTGGATGACCGCTGAAAGCCATTATTATTCTGTAACTGAGAAGAAGGAGCTATGAAAGCACTAGAAATAGAGTGTTTGGGGGATATAGATGTTACAAGAGTATAGGTTCTGTACTCCTGACTCAGGCTGCTAAGCATCATTAAAAAAAAAAAAAAAAAAAAAAAAAAAAAAATTTTGAGAAAAAAAAAAAAAAAAAAAAAAAAAAAAAAAAAAAAATATGAAACAGTAGCTTTCTCTCTGAGCTGTGGTTCTTAGAATTCCAAGAGAAACAATTAGGCTGTATGCTAACTTTATACTATATAGCCCTCTTAATGGCACATGATTAATATCAGTATATGTTATTTGCCTTAAAAATCTGCTTCCTGGTTTCTACATAGTTACTTCAGTCACTGCATATAAACAGGCTTTGAAAACTTTCTCCTTTGAGGATTCCACCATGCGTAATCCCAAAAATAATAACAGCTGCTCCTAAAAATAAAAATAATACCATACTGATAAAAAAAATCAGCAAAACAATAGTAATCCGAAAGTAATAGAGTAAAGGTTCTTCAGTGATGACATACCAAAAAACAGAGAAAAATTGTGAGGAAAAAAAGAAGATAGAAATAACAGTTAGAAGGAAAGATTAATGACCTGTAGAGAATATTAAGAAGAAGAAAATAAAATCACATGGAGGGGAATATGAAGGAACAAAGACACATACCTACTGCATCACATATGTGAGCAGGAAGACATCAGCACCTTTTAAAAATGTAATATAGCATTGTGCAAAATCTTGCTTTGATACAAGAACAAAATAAATTAGTTTTTTAAAAAAGTAAAGGAAATAAGGGAACGCAGTTTGCAAATACAATATCTACACTTCTGTAGACATGATTCAGTCTGAATCTCTTGTGCTTCAGCATAACCATTTACTGCCTTGGTAAAAAAAAAAAAAAAAAACAAAAAACAAAAAACAAACAAACAAACAAAAAAAAACAACAAAAAAAACCCCAACATACAAAAGGCTCCCTATTCAGGCAGATTAGACATAATTCTCACATTGTGGAAATGTTTCTCACATTTCTAGACAACATGAGGGATTTGTCTGATGCGGAATACTGAATAAAATAGATTAATGAAACAGTCCAGTGTGACTGTCTCTCTAATGTATAAATAGTTGGAGTATGTGATCATGGTTGCACTGTACAGCGAGAGCTGTATATATATATACACATATATATGTGTTTATATATATACATATATGTGTGTGTATATATAAATCAAGTACAATTCACTAGTGGTGAAGGATTACTAAAGGCATCAGACTCAGATGGCCCGATGATCTTAAGGGAAAAAGAGTTAGGGGACAGTGATTACCATCAATGTTAATAATGGCCATTATTTGCTTCTTTGCTGAAACAACTGTGTTACTTGCTTCAGAAGCTCACAGTTTAAAAAGGAAACCTGAACTTTATAAAATTTATACAATATTTATCTAGTATTTACAAATTGGAAGTGCCACTAATCTCTAAAACAGAGATCAGAATGTCTTTTGTGTTAACATAACAAAAAATATAATTTTTTAAAAACCAGAAATGCTTCTTTTAATTAATCACAGAGGATACTGCTTTATTTCAGAACTCAGGGAAATCTCAGTCTCAAATAGAAATGCAATTTTCAGTCATTTTGTTCTGATAATATGACCTACTTGCAAAGGACTGTTCTATAGTGGAAATTTGAAAATAAATCCAACTCCTATAGTTTTACAGAATAACCTTATTATTTGTTTATCTATATTTAAAACGGCTCAAGTTAATGACTACTGATTTGTTGTGTGCTGAAGAACTGCTTCCTGTTTCATCTTTTAATTGTTATGGAACTTTTGGATTCCTAACTCCCTGGATAATTCCCATAAACACAATAGGCAAAAATGTCTTCAGGGATAAAAACAAAAAGCACAGTTTCACCGAAGTAAGAAGAGTACTTAGTTTCCTAATCACTGACAGTAGCATACACTGCTCTCAGTGATAAAGTACCTGATAGGTCCACCTTCCCATCTAAATCAATGAAATTTTATTCTAGTACTCTTGTACTATTCGCCTTCCAATTTCTTCTTATGTCACTGAACTAGAATAAGTAGTCAGCTCACATGGTAGCTGTGAGATGCTACATAGAGAATAAGAAAAATACTGTAGACATGCAGTAATAATAATAATAGTTACTATTATTATTATCATTATCATTATTATAATTATTTCTTCACTGTCTACCTAGCATACAGTTTTCAGGGTATCTTTGTTCCTTATCTGTAGTCGAAGGCACAGTATCCTCTTCCCAGAATACAAGAATCCCAGAGGATCTGAGGTTGGAAGGGACCTCTGAGGGGTCATATTGTCCAATCCTCTTTGTGACAGAAAAAATTTCTCTGTTGTTGTATGCCATGTTATTTGGACGCTAAATTAATCCAATCCAATTGACTGTCTGGTTTGCAAATGGAATATAGTTGATTAATGTGGCACAGAAAATCAAATAAACTAAAAAGAGTAAAATGTGGAAAAGCAATCTGAATAGAAAACTCCACTGTGTTAGGTAGAGCACCTTCATAATTTTATTGCAAAGTAAGAGTCTCACCACTTTGGTTTCATTTCTGGCCAAAAACATTTTCATTCTTCATCACAGTGCTGCCAATTGAGATAACTTGAATGGGAAAATTTAAGAACAGCCCCCTTATTTTCTTCCTTAACCTCTCCTGGCTCAAAATTTAATTTGGAAAACTTTACATATACACTTCCTATGCATATCATTTTACATCCAGTTCTCCTAAACACACTGCTCCTCAGTTGTCTTGCTTTTGTTTATTTTGAGAGTGAATTTTTTTTTTCTTTTTTTTTTTTTTAAATCAGCCTTCCAATACTCTTTTAATACTTAATACAAAGCATAAAAAGCCCAGAACATCAGATGGGCTTACAGATTCAAGTCTGCAGGTCAACTGCTAAAACATTATATTTCATTGCACTTAAGTGTTATGCAATGTTTAACTCTTGAGTCCACGGTCCCTCAAAGAGAAGACAGCTTTATACAAATTCTAACAAAGTCTTTGTAAGGCACATTACCAGAAGTTCTGCAGATAACACAATCTGAAAATAGCATTTTCTTATTTTTTTCCATGTGAAAGTGGGCTATTTAAAAAAAAAAAAAATAATAAAAAAAAATCTGATTTTTCTTTCCCTCCTACAGTTCGTGGAATTCTCTAACTTTCAGTATGCTGTTGAAATATCAAAAACAAAAGCAAAACCACCCTGCCATTCTGCATGGGGGAAGTGCATTCTGCATTCATCTTCTGGAGAGACAATGTGTCTTTTGGCTATGTTCTTGGGTTGGTGGTTTATTGTTTCTGTTGTTTGGGGGTTTTTGTTGTTGTCTGTTTGTTTGTTTGGTTTTTTTTTCTTTAAGCCATATACCAATTTTTATAAATTTTAACCAAAAAAAAAACCCAGATGAACATATTACACAAATGATGGTTTTGGCTAATTGTTGGCTTAAGTACCATATATAATATCTTTTAACTTTCTTTTATTTAAATTCTAACGTCAGCTGTAGCTGTAGTAATTAGATTGAATTTTGAAGTGTCACTCCCTCCAAAGTCAATTTTCACTATCCTTACTCCATAGATCAATTCATAAGGAGCACAGAGGGTAGCAGAAGAAAAACCCTAGTTTGCTTCAAAAGAAGACAATTAACAAATCTCATTTGGTGTTAATTGCAACAGCAGTCCTCATCATAGTTTAATCAACACCTTGCTAAAGCAATCTAAAAGAAAGAAAAAGATAGACATTGATTTCATTCACAGATAGAACTGTATTGACACATTTCAGACTCTGAACATCTTACATTCCCAACAGGCTGGAGTGGTTCCTTTCCATGCAAAGTGTTCTATAGAACTTGGAGGTTTTAGCCTTAAGAAAATAAGGACATACCTGATCTGTATTCTCTGAAGACACTAAGGAACAAAGCTGTATGTTGTATTGAATTCCTTCCAATGGTACATTTTTAGAACTTATTTCACTGTCCTAGCTATAAATCTTGACTTCATGTACAGATTCATTTTATCTCCCAAAGTCAAATCAGGTAAGCACATCTTTCTGCATGTTAATATTGGCCTATACAACAAGTAAACATGAAGAAAGCTAAGCAAATGTTCATTACGTGTGACTGCATCCTTGTTTAAAAAGTACTGGCAATTTGTAGCTGTGGCTGCCTTTCAGGCCCAGACTAATGAAGCTGCAGTTGACAAGACATCTGAGTTGCTCCAAGCCAGAAGTTTTCACATTTCACAAATGCATTAGTCACTTTATTGTGGTTCTCTGAAGCTCTGAATTACTGCTGTGTGTGTTTGGCTTAAAACCGTAAGAGAACTCCATTTTTTTCTTTTTTTCTTCTTTTTCTTTTTTTTTTTTTATTCCTGTGCCCTTGAATGTTTAGTAATAGACATTGAATGGTGAAACACATTTATATGTAACATCAATGGCATGTACTAACAGTCTGTAATAAAACTTGATGCCACTTTTTCACCTGTTAAAATGGCTTCCTTCTGAGGAACAAGATGATGCTCTTTAAATAACACCTACATAAAAGCATTAAATCCTTTCACAGGATACATTTAACTGAAATTAATTGCCTGTCCTCCAAAAGTCTGTGAGTTTTTCTGACCATTGAACAAGTCAACATAATTGCAGAAGACCTGATGTTATTTAAATACATAGATTTCCGTTTAAAAAGCTTTCAAGCAAAACAGCTGCATTCAATCCTATTCTACAATTCAATCCAGTCCCCAATCCACCCAATCCAATTCTGATTGGGCTTCCAACCTGAAAACATAAAATCCACAATTAAAATTAACTTAATGATAATAAACCCACAAGATGTACAGTAATGAAAAGATCAATATAACATTTATTGTTATGAGACATTTCCATGAGTAAAATCAAGATATAAAATACAGGGTAGTTCAAACCTAAAATCTAGTTTCCCAATACAGTTCACAACTGAACTAGAACATATTTATAACCCTTGAAATGTAATTAATATTGGTAAAATGGTAATAAAATTCCCTGGTTTCAGAGGAGTTACAGGGTTTTTTTCCTTCACCTCCAACATTGTCTTTCTTAAAAATGCCTCGTTTTTATTCTAAAATCTACAGCACAATTTTTCCACAGTTCAATGGCCACTTTTGAATATTTTAACTTTGTGAACTGTCTGCCATTTTGTTAATTTCAATATTATCTCAGGGAGGGAGGGGAGGGTGGGTTTTGTTGTTTTGTTGTTTTTTTTTTTCTTTAGATTAACTCAGTGGGTAATTAATTTAAGTCATTTCACTCTCTGTGTCTATGTGTCTTTCCTAGTCACTCCATTACATATTGAAACTAGCAGCAAGAGCCTGAGGGGTAAAGAGAATGTATCTCCTCTTTCTGTTGTGGTGGCCACAGCATCCAAAAAGCATCTGCACCACAAATAGCATACAAAACAAGGCGAATCTGCCCTCATGATCAGGCTATATGCACTTCTAGGTGGGATAGCAGTAGACAGCAACAGTGAAAATCTAGAGAATAAACGTATGGAAGAATAAAAGGGGGGGGGCGGGGAAGCATTTGGTCATTTTCCAGCTTTTCCTTGCTAATTTGAACTCTTTGCACAGATCAGTGGAGCTTAGTCCTATCGTTCTCTCTAGAAAGTTTATGCAAAACCAAATTTCAGAGACTTAGCAATGGTTTATGCTTATCAGCAGCATTATTTCCTGACATTGTGGAAAGTAACATGTTAGTACTTTTAAAGAAATACTGAACACCATTGTTGTTTCTCAAACTGCATAATTAGCAATCTGTGTCCATTGGTGCATCACTATGAAGGAAATTTCAAACTACACGGACATGTCACTGTGAAATTAGTATAAAAAGACTGTGCTGAAGTAATGGGAGTATTTGTGGATTCTTTTAATTAGGCAGTCTATATTTGGCATACAGGTAATTAAGAAAATATTAATGCAGTGTTTTGCCAGACTATTCTGGTCATCTCATATTTCAAACTGCCTTGTTCATAAATTTCAGTCACATGAAAATCATTACCTTGAAGAAATTTTCCAACAAATCAGTCAATATTTGACATATGAGACTGACACTTTTTTTTAATAGTACTCAGTCAAGTCATGTTTTATAGTAGACAACAGCCAGTAATACTAAAAACTAACAAGGTGTTTTATCTTCTAGCACAAATGGAAAATGATGCTGATAGATATTGCAGAGATTCAAACAGGGAAGCCAATGAAGTTTGAATCTCCTAATTGAAATTTGCAAGTAAGTTAGATCAATTTATATATTTTTTCTTTGAACATAACTTGTGGAAGCAGAGATAACTGCCTTTTTCAAGAGCCTGAGCTCAGACAATGCTGTTACCAACATAATTCTAATTTAAGTCTTCTGCTTCATTCAGAAATGAATTTTATAATGATTATTGCTTAAATCTCTAGACATCTTCCATGGGGAAAGAGAGATGCCCCCAACTACTACCTTTCCTCTCTGTGTGAGATTTACCTTGAAATACAGTTTGTGGTTCATGGGTCCTTTGGCCAGCTCTTCTGCTTCCTGTGCTATTTGGGGGACCCCCTTTGGGTCTCTTCCTTATTGTCCCCATGAACATATTCTTCTGCAGTTGGCATTTTTTTCTAGTTTTCCATTTTTGAAGACAAGTTTGGCTGTGTCTTGCAGCACCATGCAAAGCCCAAAGTCTGCCCCAGTAATCCTGGCATCCTGTTGCTCTGGGCCTGAGTGAAGGTGCTTCTCAATCCATCTCACAAGATTGGGCTCTTTTGGATGTGGCATGATTTGCACCAGGGGCCCCTTGCTGAGCCTCCTTAGAGGGTACCTTAGCCATCAACTATATGCTGACTTGTCCATGTTCCCTTTTGGTGCCCTGCCTCCTCTGCCTCCTGGAGGTCACCCCTGCCATCTTAGACACGTTAGGGTTTGTTCTGTAGCCTGGTCAAGTGGTGGACTTCAACCTGGCCTTCTACTTTTGTTTCTATATACATTTAAACTTCAATTATTCATACCATTAGGTCTTATTAAGGAATGTTTTATCCATTTCGCACCTGTTTTTATGGCTAAAAATATTTAATTTCTATAAACATTTATATGAATATAAATATATACACATATATAGAGTATATACTAAAAAGTGTGTCTATATATAAATAAATAAATATATATGGATACACATATTTTTACATTATTTATGTATATATTTCTATACAACTATATAGTTGTGGGTTTTGGTTTGTTTTGTTGTTTTGTTTTGGTTTTGATTTTTTTTTTTTTTTTCTGAGCACTCCCAGGTCCAAAGGAGGCAAGTAGACAATCACATGGTTGTCAGAGAAAACATGGATATGACAGTGTCCAGAAATGGCTGTCAGCCAATCACAATGCAGTATGAAAACATGGGGAATGACATTGCCAAAAGTAATGACATGGGGCTTCCCTTTATGACCTGCTTCCAGGTACAGTGGAAGGGGCAGTCAGCTAGTCCTGCCAGACAGTCACAGGCCTGCCTCAGAACATGTACTGAACTATAAAGTTAGGAATGAGGAATATGTCTCAAACTCTGGTATGAAATGGCACTTGATTAGACAGTCTAAAGCCTGCTCTTTTAGTCTTTTTTTTAAAAGGACTTATCCCAAATACTAAATTTTAAATTGGAAATTTTAGTTTCTCATTATGCAATATTTACTAAAGCCCTTGTTTAAAAAATCCCATATTTTCCCATTAAAGAGTATAAATAGCTTCTAGTAAACAACAAGGAAACTAAAAGCTGGCAAGTTGAGAGGAACACTGTCTGTGTCACTAACATATAGAATGAAAATGGAAGTAAATGGTTGTATTAAATAAGAGGCTTACTGAAGAAAACCTGGAAATGACTTTTTTTTTGCAGAGCGTCTATATTTGTGATGATCCATAATGAGGAAAGTATTCCTCTCTGCAACTAGTGTATTTTCTTTTTATGTTAGAAGAAAATAATCATTAAAAATATAGCTAAGATCATTCTCTCTGGGAGTTATCTGAGGAGAATCGTTGGAATCAAAGCCTATTTATAAAATGTACTAAAAGATACAGTTGCCTAACTACTTGGTAACCAAAGTTTCATGCCAGCTCTATAGTCAAAGTTTTCATATAAAAAAATCATCGATAAACATACAAAATAAAAGACTAAATAAGGTACCAAAGGAGATCAATCATAGGTAAAACAGAAAAGTCAGTCAAGTATTGGCCAAATACTTACTGTTAGAGACAGAACCTGAAGCCAAATAAAAATTGAATATTTGAAATGATCTTTAGTGGTGACCTCTTATTTATTTATGATTTCTCTACCACCTCCACCTATTGGTCCTTGGGTTGGTTTGTTTCTTTATTTTTTATTTTCATTTTTCATCTAGAGGCTATACATAAGACTATATGTATGACTAAAGGTCAGTGTATAACTGAAAAAGCCATCAGTTTATCAATTGTGTAAAATTATTTCAATAGCAAATAATTTGAAACAGTTTGATTGCAATTTATAAGGTTGAATGAAGAAGTATTTCTAAAAAGCCATGGCAATGGCAAATGAATACATTTGAAAAAACAGAAAGATAATAGTCCATCTATGTTATCAATATTTTTCAGCTGAAAATATAATGGTCCTGATGCTCCTTAATAGGCAAAATCTATGAAAAATACATGCACTAAAGTGTATTGTATATTTTATCTGTTACAGCATTAAACAAAGGACCAGCTTCTACTCTGCTTGTGCTCTGCCTGTTGAGTAAGAGCTGAAAATTGTTATACTGCTCTCTCTATGAACTGAGATAAACATTCAGATTGGAAGGTATTTAGAAATATTAAAATATTATTGTGTTTTTTCTAAGTAACCCTGTGAAGATGAAGGTTCAGGCACAATGACACACTAGTAATTACATTCTAGACCAGACCTGCCACCTGTTCTGAGGCAGAGAGTGTGTTGCCATTACTCTGTAGAGTT
>VXBH01003705.1:39141-57736 GCA_013400035.1 Rynchops niger
AAAAAAAACCTGCATGAAAGCAACCAGGAGAAAGGAGTGAGAGGAACAACTTTGCGGACATCAAGGACAGTGAAGAAGGAGGAGGAGGAGGTGCTCCAGGCACCGGAGCAGAGATTCCCCTGCAGTCCATGGTTCAGACCATGGTGAGGCAGGCTGTCCCCTTGCAGCCCCCATGGAGGACCCCACGCTGGAGCAGGTGGATGCCCTGAAAGAGGCTGTGACCCCATGGGAAGCTTGCACTGGAGAAGGCTCCTGGCAGGACCTGTGGACCCATGGAGAGAGGAGCCAACGCTGGAACAGATTTTCTAGCAGAACTTGTGACCCCGTGGGAGACCCATGCTGGAGCAGTCTGTTCCTGAAGGATTACATCCCATGGAAAGTATCAGCGCTGGAGCAGTTCATGAGGAACTGCACCCATGGGAAGGACTCACATAGGAAAAGTTCACGGAGAACTTTATCCCATGGGAGGGATCCCACGCTGAAGCAGGGGAAGTGGGTGAGGAGTCTTCTGCCTGAGGAGGAAGGAGCAGCAGAGACAACGTGTGATGAACTGACTGCAAACCCCATTCCCCGTCCCCCTGTGCCACTCAGGGGGAGGAGGTAGAAAAGTCAGAAGTGAAGTTAAGCCCAGGAAGAAGGGAGGGGTGGGGGAAAGTGTTTTAAGATTTTATTTTATTTCTCATTACCCTACTCTGACTCCTAATTGGCAATAAATTAAATTAATTACCCTGAGTCAAGTCCCTTTTGCCCATGATGGTAGTTGCTGAGTGATGTCCCTCTCCTCATTTTGACCCATGAGCCTTTTGGTATATTTTTTTTCTACCCTGTCCAGCTGCGGAGGGGGAGTGATAGAGCAACTTGGTGGGCATCTGGCATCCAGCCAAGGTCAACCCACCACATGAAAAACTGATAACAGTTATAAAAATAGAGCACAGACAGAACAGGATATCAGTAGATCAGGAAGAAGCAAAAAGGAAAAGAGGCAGGGTAGTGATATGGTAATGCTATGCAAAGGCTGTGATGACAGCTTTCTATGCTGCAGGAGATCAAAAAGACAGAGAGGTATCTTTCCCCAGCATCTATAGGAGACTTTGGCATACACATTTAAAATTCAGTTTTAAACCTGAAATGACAGTTCTGAAATTGGAACCCTGCAGATTTCTTGTGTGTTCAAAGAAAAAGGATAAGTTCAATGTAGCATATGGTTTATGAAACAGAATTATGAAGTTTTTAAACCAAATCTCACTTTCCCCTCCCTCTCTAATCAAGTATTTTATTACTCAGTCAGTAATATTTTTACTATAATGATCTTCAGTTGTTCGGGGTTGTAACTTTTTTCTAATATGGTTTTACAACCCTTTCTTGAGGGAAAAATAAAATTAAAAAAAATATCAAGGGCAGAAATAGTAACATTTTCTTTTTTTTTTTTTTTTTTTTTCCTCTACTATGCAGGGGACATTTGCAAGGCAAAGAGCTGCATTTTCTTCTGCTGGAAAAAATGAGAATTCATGAGTCCAATCTTCCAAGATAGATTCAGAAGCACCAAGCAAGAGAATAGTCTTGGTATAAGTATTCTCCGTCTCATCACCCGTTGAAACTGGGTTACGGTGTATTCAGTATTGCAATAGTCTGTGTCAGCCAAGGGTAACTGGTACTGCAATGACTGCCATCACATGTTTTTAGCTGCTGGAGCCTTTTGGGACTTACATTTATAAATTCTGCTTCATTTAAGTTGCTTGATCTGGTATTATGGCCAGAGACTTGGCTTTAAACAGTCACTGCACCAGTGACATCAGTATCTGCTCTTCTTCCCATCTTTTTTTTGTTCAGTAGTCTAACAGATTGAAGGAGGGGAGAAGCTTCATATAGTCTCACCAGGGAGACTAAGGTTAACATACCACAACTTGCGCATACCCAGGACATTCACGAGAGGGTAGTCAACCAAGGCAGAAGATGCTAGAGCATACACTCAAGACCATAACTGAGTACACAGGTGATTAGGGCAGAAAATGTGCTCTGACCTCATCTAAAGATGCATTGTAAATATATCCAGTGTGTAAAACTCAACTCTAGTTCTGGATGGGACATTTTACTATTTTAGCCAAAAGTGTGGTAGTTTCATTTTACCCCTTAAAAGAAACAAATAATACAAAAAAAAAACCCCAAAACTACAAATTAATTTCTTACAGAAAATCACACATAAATCCATTTTTTTCAAGTAACTTTTCTTGCAAAATTAATCAAAATGCTGTTGTTTTTGTAGAACTGTTGTGTACTAGATGTTAGAATTATATAAATGCACAATTTGCTGACCTAACCAACAAGCTTGACAATAAATACCAACTGTGAAGATTATGTGTGCAGACACCTGTCCACCCCCACCTGGGATAGACTGCTAACTTGTTTATCATAGGTCATCAAACCACCTTCAGCCAGCAGTTGAGGTTAGTCTGTATGATAGGAGGAGGAAAGGAGAATACCCTTGCAGTGAAAATGTACTACTGGCAACTCTAATCAAAGAGAGAAGATACAAACATTGTTACTTTAGGGCCCTTGTCTGGCAGTTTTGTGAGAGTGAATTACTTATCTCCATTTATGTGGCCTAGATTACATTTTGCATTTCAACACTAACCCAGTTTTTTGGATTTCAGCTCCAGTATGAATGTTTCCAGCTGGGCTCTGTCAGCCTCTGTTCCACCATAAATCATATCTGCCTTCTCATCCAAAGGTGTTAACTGATGAGGCAGAAATAACACAATCTCAGCTGGCTTGTGGCCTACTTACAGCACAGCTACAGCAGGAACGCAGGTTGCCTCTCTGTTCTTCGGATAAAGCCATAAAAAGAGTTATATCCCTTTCAACTTACTGTTTTGGATTTCCTCCAGCTCCTGAGACTATTCTTTTCGCTGAGTACAGAAAATAATGCTTGTGCTGCAAATAGTCAACAAGGTCTTAGCAATACTGGAAATTGGTCCGATGTCATAGCTATGAACAACTAGCACACAGATTTAAAAGAGTTCATTTTTCAACTGCTTGATATTTGAGTTAATATTGAAAACCAAGATAGCAAATTATGTGGTTAAACTTAATGGCTCAGTATTATGTTTTGAAGTTAAACACCAGGTTTTAGGGTTTAAGCCACTATATATTAAAATTGAAATGAAACCTGAAGGGGTGAAAACAGAAAATCATCGCATATTCTTCTGCTGTAGGACTGATCAGTACAACAATACCTGTTTTCCTGTGTTTTGTAAATATCTCTCTCTGCTAGCGAAGAAGGCAAATTAAAGGCAGGGAAGTTTCTATCTCTTTGTTTCTTTGTTGTTTCCTACTACTAAGCTCCAAGCTTATCCATGTCTTGCCTTTATTCCCTTGTATTTTGAGCTACTAAATGTTACATTTCCTGCAATCCTGTATTTCTGTTTCTCAGTCTATTTCTAGAGAGAAGGTATGTGAAAGGGGATTTCTTTTGTGTGTGTGTTTGTGTGGACAAAAAGGTATTTTTAATGTAAAATGAAAGAATAGTTAGAATTAAAGGTGCAGATGAGTACAAATGGCTGTATACATATATATATAATGCATAGCATACAGTTCATATATGTATGATAATGAAGTTATAAATATGAAATATATATATATGTTTTTTTTAAACAGCAAAAATACTTTACATCCTATTCTTTATCTTGGAGAAAAACAGACTCACGAAACCTCC
This sequence comes from Rynchops niger, assembly GCA_013400035.1. Taxonomy (NCBI): domain Eukaryota; kingdom Metazoa; phylum Chordata; class Aves; order Charadriiformes; family Laridae; genus Rynchops; species Rynchops niger. The sequence continues at coordinate 42,854 of VXBH01003705.1, forward strand.
TTTGTAAGTGCTTCTTGTTACCCCTCATCATCACGGGTATATAGATTCATAGCTCATAGGCTGTGATTCTATCTTAAAAACAAAACAAAACAAAACAAAACAAAACAAAAACAAAAACACCAAAACAAAACCAAACCAAAATAAAAAGCACTTTTGTAGAGGTAAGACTGTAGGGTTCCATACTTACTAAGATATTAAAGCAAGTTAGTTATTTTTTTATGAATTTTACCTTGCCCTCATTCCTTTATTAAAGTTAAGGCAATAACACACAGCAAAAAGTATATTCAAGTACAGATCAGATTCAGTATAGTATGCAGAAAAGTCAGTTGGCCCTGGTGGTTGGAATGATACAACAACCTTTGGTAACTGGAAAGTCAAGTAATTAAGGATGCAGACTTCTTTGATCTTCACAGAGATAAACAGCAAAAATAACGTCCTGCTTCTATCATGGCTGAGAGGAAGATGACAGTTTGGCATGATTATGAAAAAGAGACAAACGACAATCAAATATCCAAGCCATAAAATATGTCCTTTAGAGATGGTTAAAAACTAGTATTATTGCATAAGGACTTAGTGAGACCTCGTCTGTAACACTGTGTGCAGTTTTGATTGTTTCTGAAAAAAGGAAGATTAATCCAGATTTGCACAAATGCAGAGGAAGACTACCAGCATGATCAAGAGTCTTCTTTATGAAAGCAGATTTTAAAACTTTGACTTGTTCAGTCCAGCAAAATGAAAACTCAGAGAAGATATGACTACTCACTATAAATAACATTGATATTTGGAGTAAAGATCACAGAGGGAAAAATCTCTTTGAGCTACAAGACAATGTTGACACAAGATCAAGTGCCGTAAGTTATCTATTAAGATGTTTTTTTCCCTTGATGACAATCATTCTTATTTCCTGTTTTGTTTCTGATTTACATCATCACTTTGCGTTCTTTTCCAAGCGTTCCAGAGAGGAAGAAGAAAGACTTTTGCAACTCCAGCCATGTGTGATGATGTGTGGAGTGGGATTCTGCCAAAGCAGAATTTTAAATAGAAATTATTTGGAAATGCTTGTTGTGCTCTTTTCAGAGAAACAGTTTCTTGTAAGCAGTTAAATTAGTATGTTGACAAATTAGTTTGATAAACTGTGACACATCTAAAACTCATAATTGTTGTTTCTATTTTGCAGTCCTTCCTTTGATACCTACATAAGAGAAAAACATAAAGTTTTGTATGCCATTGTGTTGCTCTGCTACCAGTAAACTTCTAAGCTGATAAGATAAACTGGAAAACCTGCAGAATCAAGTGTATCTCATTGAAAACAGTAGTTGTAGATTTTTTCCTGACTTCTCAGTGTAGCTTTTCTACTGATTGCTTTTCTATTCCTTTGGAGTCCAGAATTCCTAAAAACAATGTGAAGATACCACATTGTCTATTTTACTGGATGAACATATTTTTTTTTTATTATTCTTTTTAATGGAAACCATAACTAACAAGTTATATATCATATTTAAATACAAAAGAAATGAGAATGTTTCCAGTGAAGTTTCTTATTCTTTACTGAGTTCCTCTTGTGTTTTCTTTTGATTTGGAGGGCTACCTCAGTTGATGACTTAAATATGATTGTAGGCTGTAGCATTGTCGTATATCTTTCCCATCTTCAATGCATTCAATAATGCATTTAGACATGTTACTGGGTCTGACTGGGATGGAGTTAATTGTCTTCATAGCAGTACGTATGGAGCTGTGTTTTGGATTTGTGGCCAAAACAGTGTTGATAATGTACCAGTGTTTTGGCTATTGCAGAACACTGCTTGTACACCATCATGGATTTCTCTTCACTGTCCTCCTCCCCAGAAAGTAAGTAAGCTGGGATGAGCAAGAAACTGGAAGGGGACACAGCCAGTATAGCTGACCTGAATTGACCAAAAGGGCATTTCATACCATATGGCATCATCCATATCCATAGCAATAAAAGGGACAGAGGAGGAAGAAGAGACATTTGTAGTTTGGGTTTCTGTTTTCCCAAGTAATCGTTTCATGTGCTGAGGTCCTGCTTTCCAGGAACTGGCTAAACATCTGCCTGCTGATGGGAAATAGCCAATGAATTCCATGTTGCTTTGCTCCTGTGCTCAGTTTTTGCCTCACCTATTTAACTGTTTTTATCTCAATCCACAAGTCTTCTTACCTGCTCTCTGTTATCTCCCCATCCCACAGGAGAAGGGAGTGAGCTGTGTGAAGGGCTGGGTGGGTGTTTGCCTGTTGGCCACGGTCATGCCTCCGCTATAAAGCAGTAGGACAAATTTAATCTCAAGTGGCAGGATAGTGTTTCAAAGAATTATGGGGAAGAGAAAAGAAGTGGAATATAAACTACTGAGTGTACCTATAAAAGCCAAGAAAGAAGGCTTCCTGTGGCTCCTCTGTTTTTTTCAGCTAATAGAAGACACAAGAAGGTACAAGAAATTGCCTTGCTTACATTTGTAAAACATTTAGGTTATAACACTACTCCCAGAGAAGAGACAGTGACAATCATTTTGAGACTCCCGGTGGATAAAATTCTACCAAAAAGACAATGACAGACATTTAAGAAAGGGGAAAATGCAGAAAAGCAGAAAATTATGTGAATCCTTAAAATAAAGAAACCTCCATCATAAAATATCTTTCAATACTGTAATAGATAATTCTTGTAATTTTCTACACTATTTATATACATCCTTGATTACACTGTATTTTCATTGGCTCTCAGGAGTTCTCCACAATAAACATTCTGGACTTTGCTCTAAAATTACAACTGATAATATCAACTATTAAGAGACATACTTTATCACATCTTCTATGACAAAAAAGTAATATATATCTCTCTCGCTACACAGGAAGTCAATATATGGTCAAATAAAATGCTGTACTTCTTAAAAGTTATTGAAGAAGACAAATAAATAATGTGATATACCAATTTTTGCTATAAAGAGTGATGCAAAAGTATAGGGAAAAATAAATATCTCTGTGTAACCTGAAAAAATCAAAACTGGAACATCACTGAAACAGATGCCAAGATCATAAAAATGGAACTCGCATCCACAGTGACGTATATGCAAAATACAAGGAGATTGTCCAGGGGATTGATAGTGATCCTATTTATAATAGCCTGGCCAACAGAATAGAAAGCCAATTCTATGGTTGTAGGAAGAAATATCCAAAGAACAATAGAAAGAAATATCTTTCAGATAATAAGTAAGTAGAAAACGTGGATAGTTATTTTCATTCTTTACAGAAATTTGATTTTTATTTTAATATTATTAATATTATTTTAATATTTAACATATTAAGTATCATTTGCTACCTAATTGCACCATAGAAAGAAATAACTAAACTTATAATTTTATTAAGGATATATTTTATTGCAAGGAAAAAATACAATAATTGACCTAATGTAAGAAAGGGTTTTACGGCAATGATAAGGAATGAAGAGAGAAAATTTTGTTAGTAGAGTTTCAGTCAAAATAGTTCCATAAAGTCAAGAGAATAAGAAAATTAACAACATGCATATAAGCGTATCTGAAACTTGCTAAAAAGCCAGACCAAATGTTATTAACTGCCTATTAAAAACAAATAAACAAACAAAAAAAGACAAAAAAATCAACAAAAAACAAACGACACACACTAATATGCACTCTGTTGGTAGAAAGTGTCTAACAATAGCCACAAGCAGGCTGTCATAAAAATATAAAACGATTAGAGTTGGAAGGGACCTTAAAGATCATCTAGTTCCAACGCCCCTGCCATAGGCACGGACACCTCCCACTAGACCAGGTTACTCAGAGCCCCATCCAACCTGGCCTTGAACAACTCCACAGCTTCCCTGGGCAACCTGTTCCAATGCTTCACCACCATCAGAGTAAAGAATTTATTCCTAATATCTAATCTAAATTTCCCCTCTTTCAGTTTAAAACCATTACCCCTCATTCTATCGCTACAATCCCTCATGGAGTCCCTCCCCATCTCTCCTGTAGGCCCCTTTTCAGTACTGAAAGGTTGCTATATGATGTCCCCAGAGCCTTCTCTCCTCCAGGCTGAACAACTCAAACTCTCTCAGCCTGTCTTCATAGGAGAGGTGCTCCAGCCCTCTGATCATCTTTGTGGACATCCTCTGGACTCAATTCAATAGGTCCATGTCCTTCTTATGTTGGGTGCCTCAGAGCTTGATGCGGGGCCCCAGAGCTTGATGCAGTACACCAGATGGGGTCTCACCAGAGCAGAGGGGCAGAATCGCCTCCCTTGATCTGCTGGCCACGCTTCTTTTGATGCAGCCCAGGATGCGGTTGGCTTTCAGGGCTCTGAGTGCACATTGCTGGCTCATGTTGAACTTCTTATCAACCAACACCCACAAGTCCTCCTCAGGGCTGCTCTCAATCCAACCTGTGTTTGTGCATGGGATTGCCCTGACTCACATGCAGGACCTTGCACTTGGCCTTGTTGAATTTCATGAGGTTTGCATGGGGCCACCTCTCAAGCCTGTTGAGATCCCTCTGGATGACAGCCCTTCCCTCCAGTGTCTTGACTTCTCCACACAGCTTGGTGTCATCAGCAAATATGCTGAGGGTGCACTCAATCCCACTGTCCATGGCACCAACAAAGATGTTAAATAGGACTGATCCCAGTCCAGACCCCTGAGGAATGCCCCTCATCACTGGTTGCCACTTGGACATTGAGCCATTGACCACAACTCTCTGAGTGTCACCATCCAGGCAATTGTTTATCCACTGAGTGGTCCATCCATCAAATCCAAGTCTCTCCAATTTAGAGACAAGGATGTTGTGTGTGACAGTGTCAAATGATTTGCACAAGTTCAAGTAGATGACGTCAGTTGCTCTTCCCTTATCCACCAATGTTGTAACACCATTGTAGAAGGAGCTCATTGTTCACTCATGCAGATCATCTGTCGGTTTTGCCTGATTTCTTCTTTGTTGGGATGCGTTGCTCCTGAGCTTGGAGGAGGTGGTCCTTTAATATTAGCCAGCTTTCTTGAGACCCTTTTCCCTCCAGAGCTTTATCCCATGGTACTCTACCAAGCAGATCCCTGAAGAGGACAAAGTCTACCCTCCTGAAGTCCCGAGAAATGAGCTTGCTGTGCACTCTCCTCACTGCCCTAAGGATCTTGAACTGCAGTGTTTCATGGTTGCTACAGCCAAGGCTGCCCTTGAGCTTCACATTCCCCACCACCCCCTCCTTTTTGGTGAGAACAAGGTCCAGCATAGCACCTCTCCTCGTTGGAGAAGGACCTTCATATCCAACTGGATTCATTTACTAAAATTACTTTTAGCAATTTACTAAAGCTTAGAGCTTGCAGTGTTTGCTGCTCTAGGATGCATAGATACATGGAACAGTTAGACCTGTATTATGATCATACACAGTTATAATATGAAGAACACCATTGAAGCAAAATTTTTGGTGGAAGCAAGCATTACTACAACTCACAAATGAGACATAGCTTTTCTTTTCTTTTTTTTTTTTTTTTTTTTTTTTTTTTTTTTTTGACAGGTGTTGTAATATGAATGAGTTAATGGACAAAAATGAAATAATCTGTTTTAAATAATTTAGTTAGTCTGGCTGATTTGGACTGAAATTAATTCAGAAGAAATTGTATGAGTAGCCCTGCTCTCTTCTGTAGAAAGATCTCATTCTGCAGAATGAATACATTGGTGTATTCTTTAGTTATTACTGTAAAATCACCGTTCAGCACTGTTTAGTTTATCTAGACCAGGTTTGCTAATCCCTGGGGCCTGCCTTTTTTATGTATTTGGTGTTTCTGTTCAGGTAGTTGAGCTCTCAATTTCCATGCAACACACATGTAGATCATATTAAACCTGGAAGTGGTTAGTTTAGTAAGCAGAAACACATGAATATTTTCCAAACTGTGACACATGCATTGATAAATTAAATGAATATACAATGTTCATTCAGTTTAATATATCCATGCCAATTTTTTTTTCATGGTTTTAGCACTCTTCCTCTCCTTTCCTTTTCCTGTTAAGCCTCCATCCCACAAAAGAATGGATGGTTATGGAAATGAAGAACACACTACGTTGTCAGTTTTTGTCACAGCCTGAGCCTATGAGTACACAAATTGTCCTCTGGTTCTAGCTTTTCTAAATGAAAAAGTTATTGTCCATGTCCTCAAATATTATATGAGGTGTGTATGCAGTTGTCCTCTAATCTATTTCAGTCAAAAAGAAATAAGCTAGCTTAAATAATTTAGATACTAGCTACCCTGACTTATTCCAACTGAAACAAATTCAAGAGAAACTGCATTAGTAGCCCTACTGTAAAATCTAAGAAAGTGCTAATCTGCAACCCAAGGGTGCAGCTGTAACAATAGCTTTTCTGTCTGTCATGCCTGGAACAAGTAGCTATGTTATGACAACTTATGCCCTCTTTTACAGTTAGTGAAATGACCCAATTTCTGAATAAAATAAAATAAAATAAATAAAACAAAACAGAACTACTCCTATACAATCCAAATAGTGTCTGCTGGCTTTGTTCATGGGCATAAGTCTGATTTGTTTCTATGATCAGTGACTTTCCAGCAGACACGAAAATGTGATCTTTCAGTAATATGACAATAAAGAAAGTCTATTTCAAAGTGAAAAACTCCTCCAGGTGGATTGCTGTCTTTCATGTTCATTTGTGATCTGCAGGTGCTTGACAGGAAATGAACATGGTTGTGGCAGGACTACTTCTCTTTGAAAAATGTCACAAGGTGTTACTGATGGAAAATTTAAAAAGCAGGGATCACGTCTGAGCTGCAGGATAGTACTCAGCTTACAATATCTGTTTCTGTCTATCAAGCTCGAAAACAGAACATTATTTTCACTTCTTCTGTATGTTCTCATGACAGCTTTAAACTTATTTCAACATAAAAGTAGAGAATGAGTACTTCACACAAAAAAACAACAACAGTTATCAACACTTTATCCACAAATACGTTAGCAAAAATTAAATTATGTCAAAATTCTGTCATATCTCCATCTGTTTAGTTCTTCTGTTAGGGAAGTCTATTAATTGTTTTTTACTTTGTTACTTCTTGTTGTTGATGTTGATGTTGATTTCTGGAGATAGTTTAAGATATTTGAGAGGAAATTAATTCTTGGACTCCAAGCAGTAGTCTACAAAATATTATGAGGCCATGCATGAAACAATTTGTAACAACAGTACAATTATATTTGCAATGTAATTTTTCTGTTGTCCTATAAGGTATCTATGATGGTGTAGTTTATTGCATTAAATAGAGAAGTTATAAGACTGTGTACATCTCTAGAAAATGCTTAAGATTATTAAATGTTTTATTATTCATCATAATAGCATTTCAGTTGATTTTTTATATATTCATAGAATCATAGAATGGTTTGGGTTGGAAGGGACTTAAGATCACCTAGTTCCAACCCCCCTGCCCTGGGCAGGGACACCTCCCACTAGATCAGGCTGCTCAAAGCCCCATCCAGCCTGGCCTTGAACACCTCCAGGGATGGGGCATCCACAGCTTCTCTGGGCAACCTGTTCCAGTGCCTCACTGCCCTCATCATGAAAAATTTCTTCCTGATATCTATTCTAAATCTGCCCTCTTCTAGTTTGAAGCCATTACCCCTCATCCTATCTCTACATGCACTTGTAAAATGTCCCTCTCCAGTCCGCTTAAGATACTGGAGGGCCACTATAGGGTCTCCCCGGAGCCTTCTCTTCTCCAGGCTGAGCAACCCTAACTATCTCATCCATTCTTAATAGGAGCAATGCTCCACTCCTCTGATCATCTTCATGACCCTCCTGTGGCCACATCTTTCAAGGAAAGATGACCTATTCTGGATCTCTACCTGTCACCACTAAAAATTACTTATTTTATCTTTTTATTTTATTTTATTTTATTTTATTTTATTTTATTTTATTTTGTTTTGTTTTGTTTTGTTTGTTTGTTTTGTTTTGTTTTGTTTTGTTTTGTTTTGCTTTTAAATTAGAGATTGCATGCACAAACACTGCATAGAGTAAGCTTATTCGAAAGAGAGGCTTCTGGGTTTCTGGGCAGCTAGGGCAAATCAAGTTTCTCTTTTATATCAGCAGCACTCACTAAAGAGTATTCTCACAGCCACAAAAAAGAAAATGCAGTAACTTCTTCCTTTCACATGTTGTCATCCATACCTCATTAGCACTGCAGCTAAAACTATTTTTAGAAAAGGTTTCTGACTGGGATCCACAGAAAAAGAGGCACAGGTTCTGTCAATATGCAAACTGATATATGAAATAGAATATGTATATATGAATATAGATCATGCAAACAAATTAGATATGGAATAAGATAAATGCCATAGAACTACATTTAGTAAGTACACAATTTCTTTAAGTAACATCAGTTTGTCTATACATTTCTGCTGTAATAAAGTATTGCTTTGATGAGTCATTCTTTTGTTCTGACACAGCATAAACAAGCAGCATTCATATTGTCATAATAATAGAGTTAACCAGAAAAATCAAGTGAATCCACAAAAGCAGTCTTTCCAAGTATTAAAACAGCAATCCAAGATCTTACACGGGCAGTGTTTCAAGTATGATGATCAAAGTAATATTTTTCAGATCAAAATTCATGGCCTTGCAAAAATGCATTGTGAGTAAAACTGACTTATTGAGGCCATCTAGTTTGACCTTCTCTTGTTAAATACCAGCGTCCTGCAATTCCCTTTTGTTTCTTTCTTCATATTTTAGAGACAAAATAGGCACCTTGGTATGATATGCTGGAAGAGGTAAGAACTTTGAGCTATTAAACATGGATGCATGAGATGCTGGTAGAAAGATGGCATAATTTAGTTCTGCTATTGTTTTATCACTGTCATGCTGAATTAAGAAAGCAAAGAAATAAATACATATCAAGGCAAAGAAACAGTTTTAGTAATTTTTGCCAAAACTGCAAAAGTATTGAAAAGAAATCTTGATTTTTTCTGTTTCTCAATATGAACGTAGCACTTAGAGAAAAAAGAAGTGTTATTATATGGCCTTAAGATAGTTGTAAGATAAAAATGCAACTCCTTCAGAAAAAGTAACAACAGCAAAATGCTGTCAACTGATCAAACTCATTTTTAGCTCCTTAGCATTCATATAGAGTAGAAAGAAAATATAAAACTGGACACACATGTAGCAATTGTCTGTAGCTTTTGGTGAAATCTACATTCTCTTGAGAGCAAGTTGCTGTGACTGATAGTGACTTGCAAATTGCAGTTGACTACATTCTCTATTAATAAATAACATTTCTGCTGGGAAGGTATTATAATCTTACAAGAATCAGAAACAGTTCTCCGACAGCCTATTGTATATGCCTTCAGCTCCTATGTTTAAGCAAAAGTCTGTTCTTTTGAAGATTCTAGACGAGAAGGTGCTGAGGAAGGATCGTGACATTTACAGAGTCTCTTAGGAAAGTAGCCCAGGTAATTCTTTTCTAAGTATTGAAAAAAAAGTGTTTTGAATTCTAATGCTATATAATAAACTATAGGAAAAAATACAAATATTTGGAAAACAATGATTTATAGAAATTAATGTGCAGAATAATTTCACAAAATGTTCATATGCTTTTTACAAACAAGTCAGTGGATAATATGGGATTTAATTTGATTCCACAAATGTTTTGTTCATTAATTAAGAATATAAAAAATAGCATTAACTATCTAAAATATTGGGTGTCTTCTTTGTGTTTTTCTTTTTTCTCAAGTTGATATAGCAAAATGATTAAGGAAAGTTAGGGATATAATCAACACATCTGCATGTTGCTTTAAAAAGTTCTGCTTTAGAGATAATGCAGAGATATAAGATTTGGAGGGGGCTGTTCAGACTATACTACATTAAATGAATGTTCTGAATTACTCTCTACAGAAACCTATTTTGCCTCACAACTATCATGGGAGCATAGGCAACCAAGCTTTATGTATTTAAAGTTAGCCTTTCTAAATACTGAAGTCCTTTACGGTTCTCCCAAGGGACCTTCTCATTCACTGAGGGAAAACCTCAAAAGAAAGAGAGTATTTCATATGAGTAAAAGAGTGCAACTACAACGTACACTAATTTCACTTTGAGGCCAACTTTTGGGCTGCTGATAACTGGAATGTGTTGAGTACCAAGCACTTTGTAAAATGTGTCCCCTTGACTCCAGGAATAACAAGAGACTAAAAAACAGACACTGAGCTGCGGTGTCAGAAGCAATGTTATACTCACTAATCTTTGTTTTATCATTCAATACCTGCTAAGCCTCCTGTCTAGGTTTCGTTTTTATTTGACAGATTTCTTAATAATCATTAGTTATACTGTAAGGAGGCATATGAGTATTTTATTATTCACTAGGCATATTATCAGTATCGACTGAAAAAAAACCCAGCTTTTACTCCAGATCGGTTATATTTCACCTAAGTATCATATATTCTTGCACAAGATTATTCATTTTGTTGTAGTGTAAACTAGAAAGTGGTCATTTGTAAACAAAGCCTGGGATTAAACTGCTTTTAGCACAAGATTATTTACAAGCTGAAAACCTGAAATATGTTTCAGTGAGTTTGTGCAGGTGTTAATTTTTGGTATATTATGTTTTGGTTTTGTTACCAGTTCCTTGAAGTATGGGGATGATTGCTTTGAAACCCCCGGAGAGAACCAGATGACAGTTTCAGAAAAGCTAAGAACCTTTCTAAACAAACACACTCCCTGCAGAGAGAATTGGAGCTGTTGATCTTCTCAGCAAAAACACTACCTAAATGTAGCCCCAGTTAATTACATCCTGTTGACAAGAGACACCTAAAACGACCGTGCATTTTATCATCATGCAACAGCATAAAAATGACAAGTTTTGACAAGTATCTATTTGTTGTTTCCAGAATTTGCATTGAATATGACAAGTGTGCTTTAAACTATTATGCCTCAGTGTTATTTAATCAATCATCCTTTACTTTTGAAGTTAATTCCAGTTCAGATAAACATGCCTAGATCTGCAGCTTGTGTGATATCAATAGAGGTATTTGGTCTCAGGCAGAATATTAACACAGTGGTTGTGCCCGAAGCTATCAAACACTTGATTAATGCTTTTACATCCCTAAGAATAATAGAAATGGAAGATTTTGGTTTCATGCTATAAATTCACTCATTTGAGGAGACTTATATCATTGCCGTTCTATTTTGCTATTCCAGCTCTCTCCATTAGTTCTGCATGCTGTTGTTTCCCATTTGAAGCTTTTATGGTCTTAGGTGCTATTAGACTCTGGTATGAAATTCAAAATATGCTTTTTTGTCATTATACAAATACATTTTCTAGCTCAGTGGCCTGTTTTTGCAGGAAAAAAAAAAAAANAAAAAAAAAAAAAGCAAGGATATATATAAAACCCAAATCCTGCTTTCTAGAAGCAAGTTTTATTTTAGCAGCAATGAGAAAATGTTTACCTGGGTCTGTGGACTGAAATACCATGAAGTAGTATATTTAACCACCAAGAGTCAACCAAGAAGAACAGGGGAGGTGATTCCAGGTCATTTAACTTTTTGGTTAAATAGTTTGCTTGAACATAGAATATAGAAGCATTCTTTCAGAAGAGGAGCAGAGAAGCTGAACACTGTAAATGAGCATGTGGATTCATGAAGACAAGTGAATCTATGCACAAAATAAAGTTAACCTCCAGAACATTGTGGTCAGCCTAGAATCTGATTTTCATCTTCCTTCTTAGTGTGGAAGTCAAAATCTGAAGTAGAGAGAAACTTTCCTTAAGAATGCAGCTTTATTTCTGAAGTAGAAGTGAGAATACAGGGGGTAATCTCTTCGTCTGACCTTTGTTAGAAGAGTTCTAGACACTTTGAGGTTTTGCTCCCTAAAGAAGATTTTGGAATGTTTACTAATACCGTCAGAAGTATTTTAATTTTTTTCTGACAGCATTTACTTCTATGTGGGTTCTTTTTTTTTTTTTTTTCTTTTCTTTACTCGGATGATTATAAAGTGAGGTTTGTGAAAATCATACTGGTGACATAGATAAGGGACTGATATTAATGGTCAAATGACCAGTTTAGGACTAGAGAACTCAAGCTCACCTATTTCTTTTTAACATAGATACTCCTACAATCAGAAGAAGGGGGAAAAGATAGAGACAGGATCTGTACACAGTCTTCCAGGATTGTACTTTTCTGTATTGCCTGTAAAAAAACAAAATAACACACACACAGAGAACTGAAGAATGTAGCATACTTTGTTAATTGTTTGCACACTTTCTTCAAAGAAAGGTGTTCCACACCACTTAACCTGGGTGTTGAATTTGCTTGAGCACTAGTGTTGGGTAACACTAGTTAGGAAAGGCTTTAAGGACAGATGGATAAGCTTTTCGACTTGCATGTCATGAATGCATATTTGTTTCACATATACATCTTGTCTCATATACCTCTTACACCATCATTTCTTTTAATATAGGGACTCCTACTGTGTTGCTTGTCTTGACCAGCAGCCCCTCTAAAACACTAAAGTTCTGATTCATTTCCTGAAGAACATTGAAATGAATACATGGAGCTGCCTTTCTAAGCAACAAGTGATTTTTAGCACTGTGAAGTCATTGTAAAAAAAAGGTAAAATAAAAAAAAAAACAAAACAACTTGAAAAAATTAATACTTATATATATATATAAATATCCAAGTGGATCCAGCATAAGAATCACCTAGCAAGAATTTAGGCATAAGCACAGAAGTCAGAGCAAAAGACTTGTCCCTTTTTTCTGTTATTGACAGCCTGAGCAGTTCTCTCTGGAATGTGAACAAGCTGTACAAAATGTATGTAGTTCATATTTCTGCACTCACAGCTTTTAACTCAACCTTTTGTTGTTTCTTTCTCTAGTACTCCAATATTATCTAAAACTAAACAACATATTTTGCCAGGGACCAAAAAAAATAGAAAGGAAAAGCAGACATGACTGAAAGCTTGCGATTAAGAAACTGTCTGTCTGGTAGCTTAAAAATCTTGAATACACAATGGATTTTGTTTTGAGCTGTGCAGTCATCACAACAGTTATGTAGCAGCAACTTATACTGTGTGTAAACAACAGGACTTATCAGAGTTTGTACTTGCCACTAAGACAGCTTAAAAGAAGAAGACTGTCCTGCACTGACAAGCATTGCCCTCGCAATTACAACTATCCTTGCTACAGAACACCAGGTGATTCCCTTTTACGTCCTTCTAACAAAATCATACTTAAATGAGGGGTCAATAAGATGGGTATCTCTCAACTTATAGTTGTCATGTACAAGTCTACACTACCAAAAGAAAAATTGGTTTCCCCAAGCTTTAGCCTTCAACTTGTTCATGTTTAATTGTAGAAGCATATTTAAAGTTTAATAATATTTAAATTAGATTTACCCCCTTTTTTGCAGGAAGTGTTTTTGGCTCTGGCCAAGATTAAATTTACTGTCAAAAATAATCCTGACCTAGTATTTCTGAAAAGGATCAAATCCAAAAAGGCTAAAAAATTTTGCTCTTGCAAGTTCATCAGTTAGAGCTGTTGAATCAAGATTCGCATACATTTCAGATAATCATACAGATTTCAGTAAGAGAACTGAAACACTAAAGCATGGATCATCCCACAATCACATCAGTCTCAGCTGAAATAAATGTATCTTATTTTTTAAAAAGCATATTTTGAGGATCTCATTTCATATTAGAAAAATAAACTTTTACATTGTTATGCTGTGTCTGGTAAAGATACAATTGAAATGTTTGATTTAGTGTGTCAGAAAGTAACACTTCCAAGAGCCTGTGGGCTATCCTACAATGGCAACTGTATTCCTCATACAGCAGCTAAATGTGACAGAGAGGTCTTGCTCTCTGCTGTTGGCTTTGGCTGTTTTCCCATGTGCTTTTCTTTCTCTCTTTTTAATCATACAGTTGTATTTTGGAAAGATATAAGCAAACAAGGCCAAAGGAGGCACCAAAGATCTCTCTGGAACCCATGCGGCAGTAACGATAGGCCTAAGTAAGGTAGTTTGCTAAATATTTCCATTCTTGTTCTTTAGGACAGGAACCAGGAAAAACAGAATAAACAGCAGTTTTTAAAGTCAATATTTTAAAATCCTTACCTTGTTTTCACTTGCCCAGTACCTGTTTCCAAGGAAACAGAAGGAGAAGCCGGAACCAGTAGCAAAGCAGTGATACAAGCAAATGCACTGGCTTTCAGTTACTGGCTTCTTTCCTGTTTTTCTAGCTCCTGAAGTCACAGTTAATAAGGCCTTTGATAGTTTATAATAACAGAAAAAATGAATATAGCTTAGTCAATACCTACATGCATATAAACAAAAGGGAGTTGGCCACACAGGTGGTTTTCAATATGGAGGTTTTTAGCTGGCCATGGACTAAGGGATGGAGTTTGAAATAGGAGAACATATGGGCCCAAGAGATAATATTGTAGTGTGTAAGTCAGAGTAAATTATAGCCAAACAGTATTAAAGACTCTTCCGTCAAGTACCTAACTGAGAAACATAAACAGAATTGCAGACTTAATTATTTATTACTTTTCATGTGCCATCTACTCTCCAGATGTCTGCAGGTTAATCAGGAAGATGTTGTCTCATTTCCTCACCTTTGGTGCACTCACTGTGTAATATAAAACATAGGAATTTAGGGCAACTTGACCAGTTAAGAGTTTGCTGAATTTTCAAAGGAAATACAATCTTAGGAATTATGTTGTAGAGACTGTGCTGCATCGTCTGTACAGCATAACAAGGTCCACAGTTACTCCTCCAATATTGCTTTAAGAACACACACTGAATACCAGCAGAACTGTTTAGCCATTTTACTGAAGAAATGTTTTGCTGTTCAAAAAATGCCAATTTGTCGAAAGAAGAAAAAAAAAAAAAAAA
>VXBH01003706.1:3633-15456 GCA_013400035.1 Rynchops niger
ATTGTCCCCATCGTCCCCATCATCCCTGTCACCCCCATTGTCCCCATCGTCCCCATCATCTCTGTCATCCCCACTGTCTCCATCATCCCCTTCATCCCTCCATCATCCTCATTGTTCCCATCATCTCTATCACCCCCATCATCCCCATTGTGCTCANTCACCCCCCTTGTCCCCATCACCCCACCCTCCCCCGGGCACCTCCCTGACCCCCCACTTCCCGCAGCCGCCAACGCCCCCCAGGTGCAGGTGAGCCCGGAGCGGACGGAGGTGCAGGAGGGCTCCACGGTGCGGCTCTACTGCCGGGTCTCGGGGTCACCCACCGCCACCATCACCTGGGAGAAGCAGGGGGGCACCCTGCCACCGCAGGTCAGATGGGTGCTGGCACCCTTGGGTGCTGCCGGGGGCGGGGGAGGGCGTGGGTGCACCGCGGGTGCCGCTCATGCCCACCCTTGTGCCGCAGTCCCGCGCCGAGGACGGGGACATCGCCACGCTGGTCATCCCCGCCGTGACGGCAGCCGACAGCGGCGTCTACCTCTGCGTGGGCACCAGCGCCGCTGGCACGGCCCGCGCCGCCATCGAGGTGGCAGTGGTGCCAGGTGAGGAGGGTGGGGGGACACCGGTGGGGTTTGGGCAGTTGCGGGGGACCGCAACCCCCCCCTGCATCCCCCCTTTTCCTTCCCACAGGGACAACGACGCCCGTCCGCATCGAGTCCTCGTCCCCGTCCGTCACCGAGGGACAGACCCTGGACCTCGACTGCCTGGTGGCAGGGTCCGGCCCCGCCACCGTGATGTGGTACAAGCGCGGTGGCTCCCTGCCCGCCGGCCACCAGGTAGGACGCGGGCAGAGCGGGCAGCGTGGGCAGCACCCCCAGATCCCGCCCTGTCCCCCGCTGTGTGACACTGACGCCTGTCCCCAACTCCAGGTTTCGGGGTCCCGGCTCCGTGTCCCCCACGTCACGGCGGCCGATTCCGGGGAGTACGTGTGCCGGGCGAGCTTCGGGACCACCGTCCGGGAGGCGTCCATCATCGTCACCGTGGTGGCCGCGTCTGGCTCATCCTATGGTGAGGCTGGGCTTGGTGGCACCTTGAGGGGGGGGACATGCCGGTCCCCAACGGGTGGTCACGGCTCCGTCCTCCCCTCTAGGGCCACCAGCTTCGGGTGTCCCCGTCCGGATTGAGGCGTCCTCATCCACCGTGGCCGAGGGACAGACCCTGGACCTCAACTGCATGGTGGCTGGCCAGGGACAGGCCACCGTCACCTGGTACAAGCGCGAGGGGTCCCTCCCAGCCAAGCACCAGGTAGGGGACACCGGAGGGGGATGTCCCCAAGGCAGGTGGTTGGGATTGACCCACGGCCCTGTGCATGCCCAGGTGGTCACCTGCAAGTGTAGGTGGCCCCATGCAAATCCAGGTGGCCCATGCAAACTCAACTGCCACTTTAACAAGCCCAAGTGGCCCCATGCAAGCCCATGTAGCCCATGTAAGCTGAGGTGGCCCCATGCAAGCCCAGGTGGCTCATGTAAGCTGAGGTGACCCCGTGCAAGCCCACGTGGCCCATGCAAACTCAACTGGCACTTTAGGAAGCCCAGGTGGCCCCGTGCAAGCCCAGGTGGCTCATGTAAGCTGAGGTGGCCCCATGCAAGCCAAGGTGGTCCATACAACCCAAGGTGGCCCATGCAAACTCAACTGGCACTTTAGCAAGCCCAAGCGGCTCTGTGCAAGCTCACGTGGCCCCATGCAAGTCCCAGCAGCCCCATGGAAGCCCAAATGGCTCCGGTGACACCCGTGTCCCCTTCCCGCAGATGTCCGGCTCCCGGCTGCGGCTGCTGCAGGTGACAGCGGCCGACTCGGGCGAGTACGTGTGCCGGGTGACCAGCGGGGCCACCAGCAGGGAAACCTCTGTCATGGTGACAATCCAGCCCAGTGGGGCCAGCGCCTACCGTGAGTGGGGACAGGGGGGTGACAGTGCCAGCACGGGGTCCTATGCGCCGTGGCACTGAGCCGTGTCTCATGTGCCTGTGCTGGCGGGGCTCTGCCGTGGTCACTGGTGTCACCCTCCCGTCTCGGTCCCCAGCGCCGGCCAGCACGACCCCCCTGCGCATCGAGTCCCCGGCCTCCACCGTGGCCGAGGGCCAGACCCTGGACCTCAACTGCGTCATCGCCAGCCCCACGCAGGCCACCGTCACCTGGTACAAGCGCGGGGGGTCCCTCCCGGCCAGGCACCAGGTAGGGGACATGGAGGAGGATGTCCCCAAGGGGGGTGGTTGGGGCTGACCCATGGCCCCATGCAAGCCCAGGTGGCTCCATGCAAGCTCAGGTGGCTCCATGCAAGCTCAGGTGGCCCATGCAAGCTCTGGTGGCCCCATGCAAGCCCAGGTGGCCTGTGCAAGCCCAGGTAGCCCCATGCAAGCTCAGATGGCCCACACAAGCCTGGGTGTCCCTTGGAAGCTCTGGTGGCCCCATCCAAGCCCACATAGGCCATGCAAGTCCAAGTGTCCCCATGGAAGCCGTGGTGGCCCGTGCAAGATCTGGTGGCCCTGTGCAAGCTCATGTAGCCCATGCAAGCCCAGGTTGCCCCATGCAAACCCAGGTGACCCCATGGAAGCCCAAATGGCCCCGTGCAAGCCCCAGCAGCCCCCTGGAAGCCCAAATGGCCCCTGTGTCCCCTCCCTGCAGGTGTCTGGCTCCCGGCTGCGGCTGTTGCAAGTGACAGCGGCTGACTCGGGCGAGTACGTGTGCCGGGTGACCACCGGGGCCACCAGCAAGGAGACCTCCATCATGGTGACGATCCAGCCCAGCAGCGCCAGCGCCTACCGTGAGTGGGGACCAGAGGGGACGGGGGACGTTGCCTGCGGGTGGGTGGCACTGCCCCGCGGTGTCCCCAGCTCTGGGATGAATCGCTCCCTGGGGAAGCCACCCCGGCGGGGCTTCCCAGGCTCCTGGTGTCCCTTGGAGGGTGACACATGGTGGTGGCCACGGTCTCTAACCCGCCTCGGTCCCCAGCCCCGGGCAGCACGACCCCCCTGCGCATCGAGTCCTCGTCCTTGTCGTCCCCTGTGGCCGAGGGCCAGACCCTGGACNAGGGGACGGGGGACGTTGCCTGCGGGTGGGTGGCACTGCCCCGCGGTGTCCCCAGCTCTGGGATGAATCGCTCCCTGGGGAAGCCACCCCGGCGGGGCTTCCCAGGCTCCTGGTGTCCCTTGGAGGGTGACACATGGTGGTGGCCACGGTCTCTAACCCGCCTCGGTCCCCAGCCCCGGGCAGCACGACCCCCCTGCGCATCGAGTCCTCGTCCTTGTCGTCCCCTGTGGCCGAGGGCCAGACCCTGGACCTCAACTGCGTCATCGCCAGCCCCGCACAGGCCACCGTCACCTGGTACAAGCGCGGGGGGTCCCTCCCAGCCAGGCACCAGGTAGGGGACATGGAGGGGGATGTCCCCGAGCCGCGGGGGAGTTGAGGTTGGCCCATGGCCCTGTGCATGCCCAAGTAGCCCAGGTGGTCCCATGCAAGCCCAGGTGGCCCGTGCAAACCCAGAGGGCACCATGCAAGCCCTGCTGCACCCTATGCAAGCCTTGGTGGCCCCATGCAAGCCCAAATGGCCCCATGCAAGCCCAGGTGGCCCCATGCAAGCACAGAAGGCCCTGCGCAAGCCCAGGTGGCCCATGCAATCCTAAATGGTCCCATGCAAGCCCAGGTGGCCCCATGCAAGCCCAAATGGCACCATGCAAGCTGAGGTGACCCCATGCATGCCCAGGTGGCCCATGGAATCCCAAATGGCACCATGCAAGCCCAGGTGTCTCCATACAAGCCCAGGTGGCCCTGTGCAAGCCCAGGTGGCCCATGCAAAGCCAAATTGCCCCCTGCAAGCCTCTATAGCCCGTGGAAGCCCAGATGACCGCACACAAGCCCAAGTCACCCCATGGAAGCCCAAGTGGCTTCATGGAAGGCCAAGCGGCCCCATGCAAGTTCGGGTGGCCTTGTGCAATCCCAGATGGCCCCATACAAGCGCTGATGGCCCCATGGAAGCTCAAATGGCTCTGATGACCCCCGTGTTCCCTCCCCACAGGTGTCCGGCTCCCGGCTGCGGCTGCTGCAGGTGACAGCGGCCGACTCGGGCGAGTACGTGTGCCGGGTGACCAGTGGGGCCACCACCAAAGAAATCTCCATCATGGTGACAATCCAGCCCAGCAGCGCCAGCGCCTACCGTGAGTGGGGACCAGGAGGTGACTGGAGGACCGTGCCACAGGCTTTGGGGTGACCCTTCCATCTCTGTCCCCAGCCGTTGGTGTCACACCCCCGCTGCGCATCGAGTCCTCGTCCTCCTCCGTGGCCGAGGGCCAGACCCTGGACCTCAACTGCATGGTGGCTGGCCAGGGACAGGCCACCGTCACCTGGTACAAGCGTGAGGGGTCCCTCCCAGCCAAGCACCAGGTAGGGGACACTGGCAGGGTGACTTGGGCTGGAAAAGAGTTTTTTGGGAGGTTTTGAGAGGTTCGTGTCCCCCTTGTCATTTGTGTCACCCCTCCCACCAGGTGTCGGGCACCCGCCTGCGCATACCCCAGGTGACAGCGGCCGATTCGGGCGAGTACGTGTGCCGGGTGACATCGGGCGGTGTCATGCACGAGACATCCCTCATCGTCACCATCCAGACTGGAGCCGGCTCCTCTTACGGTACCAGGGATGGGTGGGAGGTGACACAGGGACACGACGGGGACATGGTGGCCGACCCCTCTGACCCCATGGCCACCCCCAGCCGTCGGTGTCACGCCACCGGTGAGGATCGAGACCTCGTCCGCTGCCGTCACCGAGGGACAGACCCTGGACCTCAACTGCATGGTGGCAGGACAGGGCCACCCCCATGTCACCTGGTACCGGCGCGGGGGGGCTCTGCCCCCCAACAGCCAGGTGGGACACCGGGGAGGTGGCATCACCCCGCAGGACACAGCCCCGCATCACACACTGATGTGTCCCCAACTTGTCGCCTCCCCCAGGTGTCGGGGACCCGCCTGCGCCTCGCCCAGGTGGCGGTGGCCGATTCGGGGGAGTATGTGTGCCGGGTGACCCTGGGCACCGTCACGCAGGAGGCATCTGTCATCGTCACCGTGCCCAGCAGCACCAGCACCGCCGGCTCCTACTACCGTGAGTGCGAGCGAGAGGGCAGCGCTTGGGGACAGACAGGCGCCACCTCGGTGACAAACGTCCCCTTATCCCTGTCCCCCTCTCCCCCAGCCTCTGGCGTCTCCCAGCCCCTCCGCATCGAGTCCTCGTCCTCGGCCATCGCCGAGGGACAGACCCTGGACCTCAACTGCGTGGTGGCAGGGTCCGGCCCCACCACCGTGACGTGGTACAAGCGCGGTGGCTCCCTGCCCGCCAGCCACCAGGTAGGGCGCAGAGAGGGGGGGGTCACCCTGGATTTGTCCCATCCCCTGCCGTCTGGCTCTGACTTGTCCCCAAATCGTCCCCACCAGGTGTCGGGCACCCGCCTGCGCATCCCCCAGGTGACGGCGGCCGATTCGGGGGAGTACGTGTGCCGGGTGACATCGGGGGGCGTCACACAGGAGACATCCCTCGTCGTCACCATCGATGACGGAGACAACCCGTCCCACCGTGAGTGCCACCCTTTGGCGGATGGGTCTCCAACGGTATTGGGGACCGATGGGGACGTTTACCCTTTGTTCTGCCCACGCAGTCGCCGGTGTCACGCCGCCCATCCACATCGAGTCCTCAGCGTCCTCTGTCACCGAGGGACAGACCTTGGACCTCGACTGCGTGGTGGCCAGCCAGGGACAGGCCACCATCACCTGGTACAAACGTGGTGGGTCCCTCCCGGCCAAGCACCAGGTAGGTGGGGACACTGGCTGGGTGGGGGACAGTGGCCGTGGGTGGCTTGTTGATGCCATCACCTCTTGTCCTTGTGTCCCCAGATTTCGGGGTCCCGTCTGCGGCTGTCACAGCTCTCAGTGGCCGATTCGGGGGAGTACGTGTGCCGGGCGGACACAGGCAGCATCTCCCGTGAGGCCACCATCGCTGTCACCGTCACCTCCCGTGACAGCTCCAGCTACCGTGAGTGCAGCTGCAGGGTGCCAGAGGACACTGAGGGAAGATGGGGCCCATGGGTGACCTTGGTGGCTCCCCTGTCCCTTTGTCCCTGCAGGTCTGCAGAGCCCCATCATCTCCATCGACCCGCACAGCATGGCAGTGGCACCGGGTGAGGATGCCACCTTCAAGTGCCGTGTCCATGACGGTGCCCGGCCCATCAACATCACTTGGCGGATGGGACCTGGACAACATCTCCAAGGTATGGTTGTTCCCAGGGTGGCCCCAGCGCAGTCCCCAGGGTGGCCCTGGTGTTGACAGCTCCTCCTTGTCCAGACAACGTGAAGATCAGCACCAATGGCTCAGTCATCTCCATCACCAGCGCCCACGTGGGCAACCAGGGTGCCTACCACTGCGTGGCCTCCAACCGCTTTGGCGTCGCCAGCAGCGTTGTCAACCTCCTGGTGCAAGGTGCGAGGTGGCCAGAGTGGCCCTATCCCTGGCCACGTGTGCTCCAGATGCCCCTGGAGTGGTGGTGTCCCCATCACCATCCCCATGTTGGTGTCTCCCACGTGCTCCAGATGCCCCTGGGGTGGTGATGTCCCCATCCCCATGTCCTCCATGTGCTCTAGGTGTCCCCATGTCGGTGGTGTCCCCATCGCCACCCCAACATTGACATTCCCCATGTTGCTCCAGGTCCTCCTGGTGTAGTGGTGTCCCCGTCCCCATGCCCTCTCCATGCTTTGGGTGCTCCTAGAGTGGTGGTGTCCTCATCCCCATGTCCTCCATGTGCTCCAGGTGGTCCCAGGGTGGTGGTATCCCCATCCCCATGCTGACGTCCTCCATGTGTGCTAGATGCTCCTGGTGTGGTGGTGTCCCCACCCTCCTGTCCTCCATGTGCTTCAGATGCTCCTGGGTTGATGGTGTCCCCATCCCCATGCAGATGTCCTCCCCATGCACTAGATGCCTCCAGGTGTCCCCATCGCCCTGCCAACATCCTCAGTGGTGGTGTCCCCATCCCCACGCTGATGCCCTCTCCCTTCTGCAGGTGCCCCCACCGTGTCGGTGATGCCACCGGGCCCCGTGACAGTGAAGGAGGGCAAATCCCTCAGCGTGGAGTGCCTTGGCCGGGGCGAACCACGGCCCCTGGTGCGCTGGAGCCGGCCAGGCTCCCGGCAGAAGGTGGAGCACCAAACGCTGCTGCACATGGACAGCCAGGCCATCCTGCAGGTGAGCAGGGTCACCCTGGGGTGCCGCAGGGCGCCGGTGGGTGCCCGGTGCTCACCGCCCACCCTGTCCCCCCTCCACCAGCTCTCACCGGCCAAGCCGGAGCACGCTGGGACCTACGTCTGCACGGCACACAGCGCCTTGGGTTCGGCACAAGCCCGGGTGGACATCAACGTGGAGACAGCACAGCGGCACCCCGGGGCCCCCGAGGTCACCGCGCCGCCCACCGTCACCGTGGTGGCCGGGGACACCGCCACGCTGCACTGCATGGCCAGAGGTACGGGGTGGATGGAGGGTGGTGGTGGTGGAGAAAGGGTAACCTGCCCCGGTAGCCGAACGCTACGGTGATGGGCACCGGCGTTGCCCGTAGGTGAGCCGGCACCCCGGATCGAGTGGTCGAAGCTGCGGGCACCCCTGCCCTGGCAGCACCGGGTGGTGAACGGCACCTTGGTCATCCCCCGCGCCGCGCAGCAGGACTCGGGCCAGTACATCTGCAACGCCAGCAGCCCCGCCGGCTCTGCCGAGGTCTTCGTCACCCTCGACGTGGAGAGTAAGGGGGTGGCAGCGGGTGGGGTTGCCCCTGGGTCCCTCCTGCCATCTCCACTGTCTCCTTCGCCCCCGCTGTTGCCATCACCCATCCTTGGCTCCTCTCCGTCCTTCCTCTGCATGTGGCCATCTCTACCACCGCTCCCACCCTCCCATCTAGCCCTTCCTCATGGATCCATCCTCGCTCCATCCTGGCACTCATCCTCCTCTCCAGCTCCTCTCAAACTCCACCATCTAGCCTTTCCTGTGGATGTGTCCATCCACTTGTCCCATCCCATCTCCTTCTGCTCTCTCCTCCATCCATCCCCTGTTTATGGATTCATCCGTCTCATCCATCCCACTTCACACCCATCTCTCCATCTCCCCTCACACCTCTCCATCCACCCCTTCCTGATGGGTTCATCTGTCTCATCCATCCCAGCACATGCCCATCTCTCCATTTCCTCTCACACCCTTCCATCCACCCCTTCCTGGTGGATTCATCCATCCCAGCTCACATTCACCTCCCTGTCTCCTCTCACACCCCTCCATCCACCCCTTCCTGGTGGATTCATCTACCACTCATCCACCCCAGCACATGCCCATCTCTTCATCTCCTACCTCCTCCATCCACCCCTTCCTTGTGGATTCATCCATCTCTCATCCATCCCAGCATACATCCATCTCTCCATCTCCTCTCCATCCATCTCTTCCTTGTGGATTCATCCATCCCAGCTCACATCCATCTCTCCATCTCTGTTCACACCCCTCCATCCACCCCTTCCTGGTGGATTCACCCATCACTCGACCATCCCAGCTCACACCCACCTCGCTGTCTCCTCTCACACCCTTCCATCCATCCCTTCCATGTGAATTCCATCCATCTCATTCATCCCGGTCCATGGACATCTCTTCATCTCCTCTCAATCTCCATTCATCTATCCATCCATCCATCAGTCTCTTCCTTGTGGATTCATCCATCACTCAACCATCCCAGCTCACATCCACCTTTCCATCTCTGTTCACACCCCTCTGTCCATCCCTTCCCCTGTGGAACCAAACCTCTCTGGTCCATCCCATCATAAGCTCATCTCTCCAGCTTCTCTCAAACATCTCCATCCTTCTCTTCCTCATGGTTCCATCCATCTCTGGTCCATCCCAACACAGGCCCACCTCCGTCTCCACCCACACCCACTGATGCTCTCCTTGCCCCGTTGACCCACTCGTTGCCCCGTTGACCCACTCATTGCCCCGTTGACCTATCCATTGCCCCGTTGACCCATCCATTGGCCCATCCTGGCTGTGGCCGGGTGCTGATGATACTGGCTGTCTCCGCAGCACCNGCCATCCTGCAGGTGAGCAGGGTCACCCTGGGGTGCCGCAGGGCGCCGGTGGGTGCCCGGTGCTCACCGCCCACCCTGTCCCCCCTCCACCAGCTCTCACCGGCCAAGCCGGAGCACGCTGGGACCTACGTCTGCACGGCACACAGCGCCTTGGGTTCGGCACAAGCCCGGGTGGACATCAACGTGGAGACAGCACAGCGGCACCCCGGGGCCCCCGAGGTCACCGCGCCGCCCACCGTCACCGTGGTGGCCGGGGACACCGCCACGCTGCACTGCATGGCCAGAGGTACGGGGTGGATGGAGGGTGGTGGTGGTGGAGAAAGGGTAACCTGCCCCGGTAGCCGAACGCTACGGTGATGGGCACCGGCGTTGCCCGTAGGTGAGCCGGCACCCCGGATCGAGTGGTCGAAGCTGCGGGCACCCCTGCCCTGGCAGCACCGGGTGGTGAACGGCACCTTGGTCATCCCCCGCGCCGCGCAGCAGGACTCGGGCCAGTACATCTGCAACGCCAGCAGCCCCGCCGGCTCTGCCGAGGTCTTCGTCACCCTCGACGTGGAGAGTAAGGGGGTGGCAGCGGGTGGGGTTGCCCCTGGGTCCCTCCTGCCATCTCCACTGTCTCCTTCGCCCCCGCTGTTGCCATCACCCATCCTTGGCTCCTCTCCGTCCTTCCTCTGCATGTGGCCATCTCTACCACCGCTCCCACCCTCCCATCTAGCCCTTCCTCATGGATCCATCCTCGCTCCATCCTGGCACTCATCCTCCTCTCCAGCTCCTCTCAAACTCCACCATCTAGCCTTTCCTGTGGATGTGTCCATCCACTTGTCCCATCCCATCTCCTTCTGCTCTCTCCTCCATCCATCCCCTGTTTATGGATTCATCCGTCTCATCCATCCCACTTCACACCCATCTCTCCATCTCCCCTCACACCTCTCCATCCACCCCTTCCTGATGGGTTCATCTGTCTCATCCATCCCAGCACATGCCCATCTCTCCATTTCCTCTCACACCCTTCCATCCACCCCTTCCTGGTGGATTCATCCATCCCAGCTCACATTCACCTCCCTGTCTCCTCTCACACCCCTCCATCCACCCCTTCCTGGTGGATTCATCTACCACTCATCCACCCCAGCACATGCCCATCTCTTCATCTCCTACCTCCTCCATCCACCCCTTCCTTGTGGATTCATCCATCTCTCATCCATCCCAGCATACATCCATCTCTCCATCTCCTCTCCATCCATCTCTTCCTTGTGGATTCATCCATCCCAGCTCACATCCATCTCTCCATCTCTGTTCACACCCCTCCATCCACCCCTTCCTGGTGGATTCACCCATCACTCGACCATCCCAGCTCACACCCACCTCGCTGTCTCCTCTCACACCCTTCCATCCATCCCTTCCATGTGAATTCCATCCATCTCATTCATCCCGGTCCATGGACATCTCTTCATCTCCTCTCAATCTCCATTCATCTATCCATCCATCCATCAGTCTCTTCCTTGTGGATTCATCCATCACTCAACCATCCCAGCTCACATCCACCTTTCCATCTCTGTTCACACCCCTCTGTCCATCCCTTCCCCTGTGGAACCAAACCTCTCTGGTCCATCCCATCATAAGCTCATCTCTCCAGCTTCTCTCAAACATCTCCATCCTTCTCTTCCTCATGGTTCCATCCATCTCTGGTCCATCCCAACACAGGCCCACCTCCGTCTCCACCCACACCCACTGATGCTCTCCTTGCCCCGTTGACCCACTCGTTGCCCCGTTGACCCACTCGTTGCCCCGTTGACCCACTCATTGCCCCGTTGACCTATCCATTGCCCCGTTGACCCATCCATTGGCCCATCCTGGCTGTGGCCGGGTGCTGATGATACTGGCTGTCTCCGCAGCACCACCGTACGCCACCAGCCTGCCAGAGGAGACGGAGGTGCGCGCCGGCGACGCGCTGCAGGTGCAGTGCCTGGCCCACGGCACCCCGCCGCTGGTCTATGCTTGGGACAAGGTCAACGGCAGCCTCTCACCACGCGTCATCCACCGCGCTGGCCTCCTCCGCATCAGCCCGGTGTTGCCCGCCGACGCCGGCACCTACCGCTGCCTCGTCACCAACCGTGTCGGCACTGCTGAGACCTTCGCCCGCGTGGCCGTCCATGGTGAGCCCCACCCCCCCGGCAATAGGGATGCCGTATGCCACAGATGCCCGCGCCGCTGGGTACCATCGGGGATTTGCATCCCACCCAGGTGATGCCGGTGACAGTGGGGACAGCAGCAGCGGTCCCTTGACCGTACGGGTGACACCGGAGAACCTCGTCATGGGGGTGGGCGGCGCCGCCGAATTCGCCTGCGCCGTCTCAGGGGACCCGCGGGCGCGTCTGGAGTGGCTGAAAGACGGCAGGGAGCTGCCCCCCACCTACAGCGTGCGGGACGGGGTGCTGCGGTAAGGAGGGGGGGGGACGGGGTGGCAGGGAACACACCCCCTCCCTCCGCCCCCGCCTGCCCCGCTGAGGGGTCCCACACCCCGTCTGTGTCCCCGCAGGATTCCGGAGGTGGCGTGGGGGGCGCAGGGGGTGTACACGTGCCGGGCCAGTGCCCCGGGCGGGCAGGCGGAGGACAGGGCCACCCTCACCGTCCAGGGTAGGAGCAGCACCCGTGCACTGGGGGGACGCGGACACCCCCTGACCTGTCCCCTTCG
>VXBH01003707.1:6862-40388 GCA_013400035.1 Rynchops niger
CGAGGCGCGCGCACTGGCGCGAGGCGCCCCGGGCCGGCTCCCGCGCGTGGTGGCGAGCGGTGGGCGGCGGCCGGGCCCGCGGGGTCCCCGCTCCCGCCGCTGGGCGGGCGTCCTGGCGGTGCGGAGGAGCGGGGGCGCTGGAGGGGCTGCGCAGGTGCTTGGTCTCTGCCTCTCTCTGTTCGGCTTCTAACGAGTCCCCGAGAGCCACCGGGTCCGTTTTGGGCTGTACCGAGAGGCGTTCGGAGGGCGCTGGGGAACACTTGGGGGGTCTTTGGGCAGTTTCTTTCCGAGTAAAACCGCGATTTCCCCTTGTAAAGGACATCCCGTTTTCCTCCTCCCAGTTCGGTACCGACTGGTGTGTAAAGAACAAGGTTGAAAGTTAATGGGGAAGTTTCAGTTACGACGTGGTTGAGGCGTCAGGGAATGTAGCTAACCTTGAGGAGGACGTGAAGCAAAACAACGGGTCTTAGGTGTTCTTTTACAGCTGCCGACTTAGACGTATCAAAAATACAACTTCTGGACCAAATTGGAGCCAAGAGCGTACCCCAGACGAACCGTGGGTAATTACAATGGTCAAACACAAACCCCTTTGTGAATAATGAACACGCTAATGAGGTAACCTCCCAAAAAGCCTTAAGCCTGAGCTCAGGTGCGTATTTATACTTAGGAGTGGTGAACGAATCGTTACTGACCGATCAATCAGCTGTATTTTACCGTTACAAACATTGGGCGGTTTGAGACGGGCGGTGAGCCGGCTGTCGTGAAATACCCAGCACATGATTCTGCGGAACTGAAATAAAAGACAAATATCTCGACCCGGTGTGTGGACGGGTGTTTGCCTGCTGTGCGAAGAACCCTCATTTAGGGACAACGTGACCGTGACACGGATAGCACTTTATCCGTGTGCAGCGTGGATGGAATTGCAGACGTTCTTTGCAGAATTAAAGATCAGTTCCAGATCAGTCTGAAAATCCTGTATGTGGTGTCTTGTTGACGCTCAAATTTGCCCACTTGCGGTCCCTGGCAGGTTGCTTGCCTTTGGCGTGGCGAATCCTTCTTCAAAAAGCAGGACGGAAACATTTCCTCGGGAAAGGGATGGGGTCTCCAGGGCTCCTCCAGGAGGGAAACCTCTCACAGATTTGGTTTAAATTATTATCCTATTCCTGAAGGAAAAGGAGTCAGTTGGGCATTTGCCATGCCAAGGGCGGCAGCAGGAGCTGGCCCTGCCCCATGACAAGGCCAATGAATGCCCAGTCGTGACTCTTCAGGTATCACAAGGGAAGGAGACAATTGTGGCACCAAGTGCTGTGACAGGCTCCTGCAGACTGTTCATTTATCTGCATTAACTCATTAACGATTGCTTTGTTCTTTTGCACTCATAACCAGGGTTCCTGGGAGCCTTCTCCAGGATCCACCAGTCTGATTTCTCTCCTGCGCTGAACTAGAGGCTCAGGGACTTGGCGACCGTCTGAGCCCTCCACGTGTGTTTTGCAGATCATAGAATCGTAGAATTGTCGAGGTTGGAAGGGACCTTCCAGATCATCGGGTCCAACCGTCACCCCAACCCTGCCCAACTCCCCCCTGACCCACGTCCCTCAGCACCGCGTCTGCCCGGCTTCTAAACACCTCCAGGGATGGCGACTCCACCGCTGCCCTGGGCAGCCTGGTCCAACGCTCGACAGCCCTTTTGGTGAAGACATTTTTCCTAATATCCATCCTAAACCTCCCCTGGCACAACTTGAGGCCGTTCCTTTTCTCCTATCGCCTGTTCCTTGGGAGAAGAGCCCGACCCCCCCTGGCTCCCCCCTCCTTTCAGGGGGCTGGAGAGAGCGAGAAGGTCTCCCCTCAGCCCCCTTCTCTCCAGGCTGAGCACCCCCAGCTCCCTCAGCCGCTCCTCGCAGGACTCGGGCTCCAGCCCCCTCACCAGCTCCGTTGCCCTTCTCCGGACTCGCTCCAGCCCCTCAGTGTCTTTCCTGGAGTGAGGGGCCCAAAACTGGACACGGCCCCTGAGGGGGGCCCTCACCAGTGCCGAGTTCAGGGGGACGGTCACCGCCCCCGTCCTGCTGGCCACACTAGCGCTGATACAGGCCAGGCTGCTGTTGGCCTTCTTGGCCCCCGGGGCACAGTGCTGGCTCACGTTCAGATGGCTGTCGACCAACACCCCCGGGGCCTTTTCCGCCGGCCAGCTCTCCAGCCACTCTGCCCCCAGCCTGGAGCGTCCATGGGGCTGGCGTGAGCCAAGGGCAGGACCTGGCTCTTGGCCTTGGTGAACCTCACACCGTTGGCCTCAGCTCATCGACCCAGGCTGTGCAGAGCCCTCTGCAGAGCCTTCCTGCCCCCGAGGAGATCAACACTCCCACCCAGCTCGGAGCTGTCTGCGACCTCACCGAGGGCGCGCTCGATCCCCTCATCCAGATCATTGATAAGGATATTAAAGAGAACTGGCCCCAGTACTGAGCCTTGGGGAGCAGCACTGGTGACCAGCTGCCAACTGGATTTAACTCCATTCACCACCACTCTCTGGGCCTGGCCCTCCAGGGTGTTTTTCACCCAGCAAAGCGTACGCCCTTCCAAGCCATGAGCAGCCAGTTTCTCCAGGAGAATGCTGTGAGAAATGGTGTCAAAGGCTTTACTAAGTCCAGGTAAGAAACATCCACAGCCTTCGCCTCATCCACCAAGCGGGTTGCCTTGCCATAGAAGGAGATGGCTGCTCCATGGAGCCCCCAGCATCACCCTGTCACCAGGCAGGGTCAGACCTTGGGAACTGGAAGTGACAGCTGCCACCTGGGGAAGGGTCGGATCCTGGTGGCTGGGTGTCGAGCAGGGTGTCCCTCCACCACCTGCTGCCCACACACGCACACTTCAGCTGCAGCTCCTGGGCTCAGGGACTATGGTGTTTGTTACTCGTCACAAAATGCTGAGGCGAGCAGATGCTACCAGGTGTCACGTCCCACTCAGAAAAGAGGGGAGGTAAGTGACTCAGATTCACAAACCCCCAGCGGCATGGACTAAGGTGAGACAAATCTCAAGGTCGATATACAAACTTTTATCAGATTAATAACTAGGTCCACGATAAGTGGTTAGGCATACACCAAATTATGGCAAGCAGTAGGGCATGCATTGCGTTACTTAGCAACAGGTATGCAACAAATTATGGCAAGCAGTACTTCAACTTTAAAAGAAACGAAAAGAAACAAAGGGATAGAGAAGGAGAGAGAGATTGAGAGAGACAAAGAGATCTCCAGTCCTGGTTCCTGTGTTTGTCCAGCCAACTGGGAGGGGTAAGAGCGCTCTTCTGTATATCCCCAGGGAAAAACCTTCTTTTTCTCGGGGCACTTATTTTCTCCTGTTACGTTGGTCTTATTTGCACGGCCCGCCTTACTCCTAGGGGCAGTTTCATCTCAGGTTTCTCCACTTCCCAGGTGATGTGTAGCATGATTTGGATGGGGAGATGAGAGCTATAGTCATGTATGTTGAGCATGGTCTCGATAATCTTCACTAGCATATTCAGGGGTGTCAACTTTAACATGCATTTCACGGGTAATGAGGCAAAGGCCATCCATCGGGCATGGTAGCCTTCTGTAGAGACAGTGTTTTTTGTTATGTTCATTCTACTGTCTTTGCCGATGAAAAGCTGGGCTCTGTAAGCTCCCTCCTTGTCTTCATAAAAACTTCTAGACCAGTTTTCTCTCGCATGAATCACACAAGAGATAAACAGGTGTTAACCTTATCAGTTCTTTAAGCAAAAGGTACTTGCGAGCGTTGGAGACATTCCTCAGGCTCTCACCATTTGTTTCATGCTTCCCTTGGGCTGCTTCTCTCAATCTTTTACAATACAAGTCCTCTTTTACACCAGGTGAGCAGAAAAGCTCCCAGTTGAGAAGTGTATTTGGTGGTCAGCCCAGCTCCCACGCCTTCAGCCCAGCCCAGATCCCCTGACCTGGCGGAGGGATCACAAAGCTGTGCACGCATCTCCTGCTGCTTGGAGAAGAGCTTCAGGTGGAGTTGGTCTTCTTGAAGGCAGTGTCTCCAGATGCCAAGTGTCCGGGCTTGCTGAGGAGCTCGCTGCAGTCAGGGCTTTAGAAGCCATGGTAGACAGGCTTTGTTGGACGAACACAGCTGAACAAGGCGTGTGCCCTGTCATGGTACTTATCAGGAAAGTAAAGGTATAGCTTGTCAAGGAGATGACCTGGCCAGAACCTATTGTCGCCTATCTTTTGCATCTTATTCCTCTGAAGATGCCTGTGAAAAAAAGGGGGCAAAAAAGGGAAGAAAAAAAAATTATGAGAATACCATGCTTTACAGAAATAAAATTCTGGGCAGTTTCACTGCTGCCCTTAGTAAGGGCAAAAGTGAGCCTGACAAGAACCAGCTGTCTGGGCTTCCAGGCACCAGGAAGCTCTGCCAGATCTGTGCACACCTTGTTGGTCCATATTGGACTTGACTGACATTGGAAATGCCAGCTTGTGAAGCTATCTTAAGAGCTGGTATGTTGCCCATCTCTCTAGTATGTAAACACTTGAACTGAGATAAACAAAGTTTGTGTTCTGCTTTGTAATGTTTTTGTCTCTCCAAAAGCTTCTCCAGCCACGCAAAGCGCGGCTCTTCAGGATTGCCTTTCTTCCAGAAGACTAAACATTCTCTGAGGGGATTTCTTTCAGACAAGTGTTGGGTTGGTCTGAGGAGAAGTTTTGTCACCTCTGTAGTTCACAGCACAAAGCTAGTCCCAACTAGTCTGCAAGGCTCCTGCCAGGCACCACAAGCTGTTCACCAGCACCACCGCAACCCAATGACTTAGCTAAAACACAGGAGTGGCCATGTAGCCGAGAAGAGGATCTGCCTCTTCGCTGTCTCTAGCTGCTTCCTTGCAGCACCCTAACGGTTCGCTCCAATACCTTGGTACTGCCTCTAACGCGGTGGGGACGGAGCACAGAGGGATGACACACAGTAGGGGAGCAGGAGGGGATTCATCAAACCTATTTTCCGCCTCGTGGGTCTGGCTTCCAGATGCAGATCTGGAGGTGCTCCCAGGTGATCGAGCATCAGCACGTCCTGTACTGTAGTATCCTCCAGGCTGCCTGATCTTCATTATGTGTCCTCCCTCCTTGATGATCTTGTCTCCTGGATGCAGCAAGGCTGTTGGCAAAGTGCACAGAGAAAACAGTCATGCCTCACCCTGGGATCAGGAGCCTTGTTTCAGCTCAGACATTGTAGGCCTAGCAGTCTACGGGTCAGTCACAGCCGTGTCTGTTCCTGCCTGTGGACCCACTGTTCCTGACTATGGTCTGACTCCCCAGCTTGACCTTGGACCTGCCCCATCATCACAAACTTGCCTCGTGAGCTGCACTCTTGGTTGGACCTGGCTACCATCCCCGCGGCAATGGGAGAGGGCCTGGCTGATCTGCAGCACCCTTTGATATCCCTGCCCTGCTCTGGCCCTGCTGAAGATATTGCTGATCCTAACCGGCAGCATCTGCCACGGCTCTGCAAGGGCTGCAAACATGCTCCATCAGCAGTGCCCCCTGACATCAGTCACGTGCCTGGGCTTGGGAAGAGACACGAACTTGTCAGATTTAGTGCATTCACATCAGGCCCTTGGTCGTGTCTTTACCTTTCTGCAGCATTGACTTGGTGATGTGAACATTGCGCTCTTCACACAGCTTGGAGTCCTGCATATACCTCATGATGGTTTTGCTGCGATATTGGTCAACCAGTTCTCCAAACTCAGTCTCTACAGTTGAAGGCAAGCAGTGCTCATCAACGGGGCGATCCCCAGATCTCACCATCCGGCACTTTTCTTTTCGTTCTATTGGGCTGTCTTTGTTCTGCAAGTAGAGGACAGGTTCCAGTTAGCATTCGGTGGGGCCCTGGAGTTGCTGCATTCCCTTCAGAGAAGCTACAGGCAGGGATTCATCTCAAAAGTGTGTGCAAACAGGAGCTGTCACCCTGCAATGGGATCACAGGGACCAGCACTCCTCTGAGAGTTCAATTCCCATCCAGAGCTGGGTCATCAGACAGATACTCCCTGGACGGCTTAGTGGAAGAGCAGCACACCGGGCACAGGTGCCTCAGATGAAAGAAGTCTTGCAGTCACCTTCTCGTTTCTGATTGTGTCAGGAAGCCAGAGGGTCTCCCATTACCGGTGACTGTGGGACAGCACGTTGGCAAGGGGAGGTAAAGCTGCATTCTGCCACAGTTCATCCAACCCAAGATGCTCCAAAGAAAACATTTGGGAATGAGTGAATGAGACACTGTTATATTTCCATTGGAACACCTTGCACTGAGCCTCACAACTGAACACGACAAAGTGCTTATCAGCACCTTAAAGGACAAATCACAGTCTGGTGGACAGGTCGACTAGACGATCAGAAGGCAGTTCCATCCCCAGACAGAAACTGCTTCAACTTCTCCTCCTCCCTCTCTTCTTCTTGGCAGTTACCCAGAAGAACTGTTTATCTTGCCAGAGCGTTCAGAAGCCAAACAGATTGTTTGAGACAGCTTGTAGGACCTCAGCTGCAAGGCACCATGTGGTCAAGCGACTACTGAGAAGGTAATACTCACAATAACCCCTTTCCTTTACTGCTGCACTGTCCTGTAAATCACCCCACATTCACCAAGGCATGTAGGTGCACTTGTTCTCCTGCCACATACACAGTACCTTCTCCCACTGTCTCTCCTCTCTTAATTGTTTTTCAGTCTCTTCCATTTCTTCACGGCTCATTTGTTGTCGTTCTGGCTCGGTGCTGACTGGTGGAACTTCCAAGTGTATTAGTTTTCTTTTGGGCTTTGTAGGAGCATGAGGCTTCATCCGTTTGGCTGTGTCTGCAGCAGAAGATGGAAAAGCGTCAGTTTGGCTGGTGGCCTTCTGGAACCGAGCTTCTACACTTAGGATAGATTAAAAAACAAACAAACAAAAAGCCCAGAGAAGCCACATTTAAGACAAAGGGGTTTGGCATGTTGTGCTGATTGGAACTCCCAACAGAGCTGAGTAAAGAATAAGCTCTTCCGAATCAGTGTTTTCCAGCTGCCACCAACAGCTGGAGAAAGGGTCTGGATGAGCTGGATGAAGAATGCTAACAGACAAAATCCAGTACAGGTTGTTAAACGACAGGGTTCAGAGTTTGATCCCAACCTGAAAGACTAGATAACCTGTCTCCTGCAATTGGGCTGACTACAGGCACATCCCCGGGATCCTTCAGCTTTCCCTAGAAGTCTCCTCCGGCCACTCTGCTCTAGGACAATGGTCTCAAGAAGTCATATTCTGGACTCACTTTGGGATTTCCTGTCTGTATAGATGCTTTCCAGAACTAGTGCTCTCTTCTCACCTGTTTTGGTCTCTTGGGCTTGTCCTTTCCTCATTTCCAGCCACTGCTTTTGACAGTTAATCAAATCTTCAGGGCTTATAAAATTCCCCGGTTTTGAGGAAGTCAAGAAGATGACCACGTCCTCTAGATCCTTGTCGCTGATGGGAACTTTGGTCTGGCAAGCAAAACAGAAAATGACAGTGAGATCACCAAAAGATCAAGGCTTGCCCCAGAGTGGGAGGGGTGAGCGTTGCTGCTGTTCCAGATGCTTTTGCAGGGAAGCACAGCAGAAAGGCAACCTGCTGAGGTTTCCTTGGGTTTATCAAGCATTCACAACTTGACCAGTCTTCTGCTCCCCCCTGTAAAGCACTCAGCTGTTACAGTGCCAAAGTTCCCAGTCCTCTGGGTTTCAGGGAGATATTTTGGCTCGGACTAGAATATCAGTTAACATCTGAACTGTTAAACCCCAATAACCTGAACGTACTCTTCACAGCTCTGTCAACACTGTGGCTTGTGGAAAGTGAGGCCCAGTGTGAGCGGTACTGTGCCAACATGTACTGAAGGGCTGTGCAGCGGGGAGATGTAGGAGCCTGACGGGGGAAAGACCAAGTAGCAATACTGGGAAACTCAATGTCAGGTCACGGTTTACAGCAGACTCCTGACAGCCACATTACTGAGCAGTGACTGTCTTCCAAGTCTGTGAGGCAGGGGGTTTCTTCACTCCCTCCTAGGACATGCTCCACATGCATCTCCGCAACTTTCCCTTCCCTTTGCCCTTTAGCTTTTGACAGGTTGTGGGAGCCATTCTTTGAGAATAAGGCAAGTACGGCCCCTTGCTAAAGCTCTTCCATTTGCTCTGGGTTGGCGTGCTGGAAAATAGGGCAGAGTTGCAGCAGTTCAGTACTTTTCTGTTCCCTACGTACCTCCTTGATGACTTTAATGAAGTCTTCTCTCTTGATGTTCCTCCCACCCATACCAGCTGCCTTGAATACGGACACCATCCTCAGCTTCTTTTCATGCAGGAGGTTATGCAGCGTGACAAGAGCCTGGGGGTATGATGTACAAACAAGGGGAATGGCACCCTTCTTCTGGGACTGTCTGCTCTCTGGTGGTGAGTGCTGAAAAGGATTAGAAAATACCCAGAGATCACCATTATCCAGGATCACCGTGGCCGTCAATGTGGCATCAGCTGGGGTAAAGCAGTGTCACTCTACTGACTTGATGGCAGACACTATTTCCGAGGCCCTTCCGTACTTACGTCCAGGCTGTCAGTCACGGCTGATATGACAGCAGCCTTCCTGTCTGCTCTGAGTGCCTTTATTCTTTGCAAGTATTTTTTTTCTTGTCGGCTGAGGGAAGGTTTTTGAGTCAGCCATCTTTCAGTGTCCCCTAAGCTTTCCAGCTCAGTTCGAAAATGCCTCCTTGGCTGAATCCAAGCCTCCTCTGTTTGTAGACCCTCTTCTGTCTTGAAGGTGTTCTCCAAGGATCTGAGGCTATCTTCTTCCTTCTGAGGCAGCTGCAAGACAGACAAGTCACAGAATTCTGTAGCCTAAATTGCTTTCAAAAAGGGAGAAGCTGGTTTTGCCACAGGCAGAGCAAAAATAATGTGACATCTGGATTTGGATGGCACACACCTACTCTCTTTCAGTTTAAAGGCAACAGTTGGATACATATGTCTCCAATGGTGTAATTGGAAACCATGCTTCTGGCTTGGCATTAGTCAAACCCTCCATCACATCCTTGCTGCTCATGCTGGTACTTTCCGTGACTTCTTGCGGAACTGAGTTGGGGTCAGGTGGGTATGGTGGTTTCCAAAAACGGCAGCAAGCCCATCACAGAACAGTATGGAAACACATGTGGTAGGACGTGGTCAACAGTGGCAGCCTCTGTCTGTGTAGTGGGCAGGGGCCTCCGGTTCTGACATGCTTCTGGCTGAACCGGGAGGGGTGGGGTGGAGACAGGGCCATCAGCAAACTACTGATGCAGCACAAAACCAGGTGGGCCCTGCCGTTTCACAAAATGCTGGCTCCCTGCCACCAAGAAGCAGCTGAAATAATATGTTGGCCATTTTGTTTATCAAGAATGGCCAGGGTGCTACCTGGAGAGACAGGTCTCTCCCTCCACGCCACCGGCTGGAGCTGGCTCTAGTCATGTGCCTGGGAGAGATCCTGCTCAAGCTCCAGAGCCAGCGCCGGGGCAGAGGTGGCCTCCTTCCCAGGATCAGAGCAGGCCCACTGATGCCCTCACCCTGGCCAGCTGCTCGTTTTGCCCCCTGGCCTCTACCAGCAATTCTTCCCTCACAGCAGTGAGCAGGGAAGAAGGAAAACCACAGCCACCTGCCCTGCTCTTTGGAGGGAGAGATGCTGCTGGGACTTGGAGACGTTCCCAATTCGGTGCCACTCCAACCAGAAAAAGGCTGCTCCGTTGATACTCCCATACCTGGGCTCTCCGCATCTCGTCGCTTTCTCTCCCAGCTTGCTGTTGAGGCAATTCTGGAAAGGTGACTCTTCCTGCTTCTCTTTTCTGTTCTTTCTCCTTCCTTTTGGCCATGGATGCCTCCAGTTTTCTTCTGCTATTCATACCAAATACAGACTGTCTTTCCTGCAGGGACCCAGAAATGCAATAGCAGCGGTTAGTCTCATCTGTCTTTTTTTTTTTTAAATAGTGCTCTTCTCTCTTTCATTTTTTTCCCGGTTTCTGTTGACGGACAGTTCTTACAGATGGAATCAGAAAGCCCTTCTATTATAACCAATGAACTAAGTCGTCAAAGAGCTACTTTTTGAAAAGGCTACAGTTCCTTTTCTGAGATGAACAATACCCAAAATAGGTAACTGAATGGAAAAAGGAGACACAGTAAGAGATCTACTCAGAATCGGTATCTGCGTGGTTTTTTATTTACCTATTTCTCCTAAAATATCACCACTTGATTTTGTACAATCAAGTGACACAATTGCCTCAATCGATATTACGTACCTGGCCTGTCTGCCTGTGCTCTTCAGAAGTAGGCAACGGCAACTCAGCGCTCTCAAAAGGAGCTTCTTTGTGCTGCCTTCCTTCTGTGCCTGCATGTTGTTGCAACAGTCTGAAAATACACACCCGGGTGAGTGGTTATGAGTGCAGGAAGAGTTTCTTCTCCATCCTGTCCTCGCACTGCTTGCCTGCTTCAGCAGCAGACCAAGTTCTCTTCACCCAAACTGTCTTCCCCTCCACAGAGACAGGGATAACCCTGAGCTGTAACGCTCAGATGTGCCACTGAGGAAATCAAGGAGATGAGCTTTTTCCATAAGGAAGGCCCTGGGACACGCAGCCTGATGCAGCCCTCTTGGTGGAATAACGAGAGGATTCGCATGCTGTGCAATGACAGGCACCTGGAGATACTTTTATCCCCCTCCTGGCCATTACACTGACCACTGCAAAGCAGTCCAAATACTGTGGTTGACAGCCCTTCTGAGTCAATATAAACACCGGGTTCAAAGGAAACAGGGGAACAGATTTCTCAGAGAGCTTGGTCTGAAGGCTTTGAAGACAAGGCTGGATAAAGCCCTGAGCAACCTGGTCTGACCTCAGCTCACAGGTGACTCCGCTTGGAGCAGCCGGTTGGACTAGGACCTCTCGAGAGCGCTTCCAACCTCCATTATTGTATGAGCTTATAAAACATCCCGCCCAAGCACTAGAGCACAAGGCCACTCTGATTGCGTCCTTTTGGAGTCTCACCTGCCAGGAGGCCCTTTTCTCTCTGTTTTCTCCTGTGCTTCTTTCACCATATCACCTCTAGCTAAGCTGTCTGGAGAAACGCTCCTTTGCAGAACGAGTGATGAGTGATGAATAGTCGCTGCAAGTATGAAAGGAGAAAACCTCTTAGAACAGGCAGAAGGAGGCACAGATCTGCTCTGCAATGTTTGAGGCCTCTCTGGCATTCCTTCTGAGACCTGTTTTCTTGGAGAGAGATCTTAAGCCCTTCCTGACACCATCCCTTGATCCTGTTCAACCCTCAGTAGCTACATTATTCTCTTCGGTGTGAGGTTTCTCCTGCTGTGCCTAGTCCTTCCTCTGCATAGAGGCTTTTGAGGGGAGATAGATCTTGGTGCTTAACAAGCTCTTTTGGGGGAACAATGTCTTGGCGTTGCATATAACTTTGGTATACAAAAATCTGCTATCATGGTGCATTCAACTGAAACATGTTATAGTTCTGATGTTCCTGAGGAATTTAGGTCGAGGAGCTAGACTTTCCAGCTTTAAAAGAGAAGTGAGGTCTGAGCTCAACTTAGCAACCTTTGCACAGTTGTTCTCTATGTGATTTTTCTCACTGAATCACACTGCGGTGTTTCCAAGAGATACGCCAACACCCCCTCCCAGTCTCTCAAAACTCAAGGCAGAGTTTATGATCCAGTGCCAATGGACTTCCCCAAACATTTACTCCCTTCCGCACAAAATCCTAAAATGGAAGAGGTATACTCCAGGGCATGGAGTGCAGGGGCAAAACATATTTCAGCACCATCAACTGCAGCTAGTGGTGCTGAGCCCTCCTGGGATCTTGCTCCAAAAAGAGTCCCTTGAGATTTACAGGAGGCATAAATATAAGGCACACAGGGTGCCTCTACCATCCCAGGCCTCTATTGTAGCTTGGGCCCTAAACACCCACCAGTAATGAAGACAGGTAAATGCACAAACCTCTGATGGGGATCAGTCACTAACCAGTGCTGTTTAACATCTGTGTTGGTGACATGGACAGTGGGATTGAGTGCACCCTCAGCAAGTTTGCCGATGACACCAAGCTGTGTGGCGTGGTTGACATGCCAGAGGGAAGGGATGCCATC
Organism: Rynchops niger; assembly: GCA_013400035.1. Classification (NCBI taxonomy): domain Eukaryota; kingdom Metazoa; phylum Chordata; class Aves; order Charadriiformes; family Laridae; genus Rynchops; species Rynchops niger. Next base: position 18,984 of record VXBH01003707.1, read on the forward strand.
CAGAGGGACCTGGACAGGCTGGAGAGGTGGGCCCGGGCGAACCTCATGAAGTTGAACCAGGCCAAGTGCAAGGTCCTGCACCTGGGTCCTGGCAATCTCAGGCACAAATCCAGGCTGGGCAGAGAATGGCTGGAGAGCAGCCCTGAGGAGAAGGACTTGGGGGCATTGGTGGACAAGAAGCTCAACACGACCCGGCAATGTGCACTGTGACAGCCCAGAAGGCCAACCACATCCTGGGCTGCATCAATAGAAGCGTGGCCAGCAGGGCGAGGGAGGTGATTCTGCCCCTCTGTTCCGCTCTGGTGAGACCCCACCTGGAGTCCTGCGTCCAGCTCCGGAGTCCTGAGCACAAGAAGGACATGGAGCTGTTGGAACAGGTCCAATGGAGGGCCACAAAGATGATCCGAGGGTTGGAGCACCTCTCCCATGAGGACAGGCTGAGAGAGTTGGGGCTGTTCAGCCTGGAGAAGAGAAGGCTCCGCGGAGACCTTATAGCGGCCTTCCAGTCCCTAAAGGGGGCCTGCAGGAAAGCTGGGGAGGGACTCTGGATCAGGGAGTGTTATGACAGGATGAGGGGTAATGGTTTTAAACTGAAAAAGGGGAAATTTAGATGAGATATTAGGAAGACATTCTTTACTGTAAAGGTGGTGAGCCCCTGGCGCAGGTTGCCCAGAGAAGCTGTGGCTGCCCCATCCCTGGAGGGGTTCAAGGCCAGGTTGGATGAGGCTTTGAGGAGCCTGGTCTGGTGGGAGGTGTCCCTGCCCATGGCAGGGGTGTTGGAACGAGATGATCTTTAAGGTCCCTTCCAACCCGAACCATTCTGTGGTTCTATGATTACCTTTTTTTCCCGTGCTACTCAAACCACTTTTGACATCTGAAGATGTCTCTTCATCTGGGAGAGAAACTCTTCGAGGCACTACCCTAATCTCAAACCTGGAAATAGGAAGAAGGAACCATTCTGAGAAAAGGGCTTCTTTGTCAGACAAATGTCAAAGTATCTGTATAGAAACTACCTCATGTCCCAGACCATTAAGGAAACCACCGAGCAGTGCTGGACTCAGGAACGGCTCAGCAGCCCCTCACTAGGCAGAAGTTTTGATTTTTTGCCTCAGTTCTCCTGTGCCATCTTGACCCAAGAAGGAATTTCAGAGATACTTTGGTTCAAGTGAGTTTCACAGAAGGCATGGAAACTCACAGAGGACTTGCATGCATCTGGTCTTTGATCCACCCACTAAGAGAAGCTTTCCATGTTATATTCAAAACAATGGAAATGTTAGGATCTTACTTCTGTTAAATGTTTGGGCAGTCTCTACCAATGGAAAGAGAATGAGTAGATGAAACGTTAAGAGGGTTGCCTAAATTCCTCTGTCTAGCAAACCAGTTCCCTCTAATGGGAGTAATGGTAAAATGCAAACCACAGTCAGTAGTGGAGGATGCATAACTCCAGACTAAGCAAAAGCAAGGATGAAATTAACTGCAAACCAGTAATTTGACCGAGCCCTACCAAACATGAGCAGAGCACATCTGTGCTTGGTCAGACAAGGGCTGCAGAAACAAATATACTCACTGTGGAAACCGGTGGACACGGCCAAAACGGCTTGGAAAGAGAGTGACTTCTTTGTCTGATATGACCCATTTCTTCTGCAACAGGGACAGAAACATCTGGTGTGACTTCAGGGAAATGAACTCAATGCTCACAACAGCCTTTCCATAGCTCCAAGAATTAGCAGCCCCTCAGCAAACTTCTGGCCAAGTGCCTCATCCCATTGCTGAAACAAGCTGCACAGCATATCATCTGCTAAGGGCAAGGAACGTCACCAGCCTTTTTGCAAGGGCAAGAGTTGATGGCATCAGGCAGGAGACTCCTTGTTTACCAGGGAAGAAGTCAATGGAGGCCAACACAAGGGAAGGCCCATCACGAGCCTGGGTTCCTGGCTGCTGGTTGCAGTGAAGTGGCTTGCGTTAACTATTGCTGAACGGAGCACAAATGGTTCTGATCTGATTTTACCCCCAGAGACCTTCCAAAGACTTCCAAAGAGTCTGCATGCCTCTGCGGCGTGGAGGAACCCAGCCATTGTCTCCTTCTGTCAGGCCATGAGAACTACACCAACAGCATGCCAGCAGCCACGAGGGGCTGGTCTCAGCAAGGCCTTGGTGTCTCTGCACCTCAGCCTCACGTCCAGAGCGTGGGGTGAATATCATCAACCCTGCCATCACTTTGGCCTTTTTTCCTATTTATGGCAAGGCCCATCCAGGGCTTTCCCTTGCCCAGCAAAAGTAGTACTGCATACCTTTCCAGCACTCTTGGAACACAGCAAATAAAAGAAAGAAACTACACAAAGCTTGGACTGCTAGAGACCATGCCTAGTCCAAGTGACCCAGCAGGTTACAGCTGTCCAGCAGGGCTCAGTTCCCCTTTGATGGGATGTGAAACCCAGTCTAAGTAGCACTGGAAAAACAATAAACTTACTGCGAGCAACTTCTCTATCGTGTCTGTAAACTTGTTGAGGCTTAGTAAAAAGTCTTCACAAAATGCCATTGTCACTTCTGTTCCTCGGATAGCAAGAGTGCCAACATCCTTTAAAATGAAGTCCGTATCTTCTTTCTTTTTCAGGATGAAGTAGAAAAAGTCCAGGGTCTCCTGCACACAGTGCTGCACAACTCTGTCAGAATAGGGCACATTCAAGTGGGTCTTCTTGTAGCTCACTGACACTTTCTCAATCTCTCCTGGAAAAGAGGAGGAAGACTGTAACTCAGACAGCAGATGGACAGACTCAAAGTGCCAGCAGATCCCAGGTAAAATACATCGCTATAGCACTGTCTGGTCTAACCACCCAATACAGAGGCTGAGGAGCTGATGGAGGCCCCTCCTCAAGTTAAGGTCAAATCACTCCATTAATGGATGTGCCAAGCTGCAGCCATGATTCCCTAAACAGAAACGGCAACCAAGGACCTCAGCCATCTGTGCCCACACAGCGCAGGAGGGCAGGACGAGGTGGGAAGAATGGGGCTGGTTCCCATGGGAAGAGCAGAGGGTTCCAGGCCATGGAGCTGAGCCCACATGTAGTGCACTCCCAGTCTGGGGAGACCAGGAGACTGGATATAAACACAAATAAACCACCAAGCCCTTAGTGCTGCACAGGCCCCACTGACGGCACATTGCAGATACAGCAATGGCAGGAATGGTCAGAAATGGCAGCAAATCTGGCCATCGGCAGGTTTCTGTGCTATCGATTCCATCTCTTCTACAGCTGACTTTGACACACTTCTCTGCATAAAAGTAGCTGTAAGGGCCTGTGGGTGTTTGCCTCAACAAGGTCTGGGGCAGTGCAAGAACAAAGCATTGCCATCTTCTCAACGCCTTTATGGTAAACAGTTCCAATAAACAACCATCAGCCACCAGTCATCCTACAAATCGATAAACGTGGCTGGCACAAAGCCTGTTGCTGAAACAGATCACGGAGAAAAGGCCCAACTTTATGCAACCTTAATAAAAACCAGACCAAAAAAAAAAATGGCCCGTTTCTAGGCATTGCTTGTTGGTGGGCTGTTTGTGTTGTATTGGACCCTCTGGGTCAACCACAACTACAACCTGTCTTTTCTTCCTCGTGGAGGTAGTCATTAATCAGGGAGTTAGGCCTTTCTGGTCCTGGCAACTCCTCTGGTGTAGTCGGAATGCCTCCCACATCATCCCTGGGCTGGCCTAGCCCATCCGGAGCCTATTGTACGGCGGGACCTGGCTAGGGGAGGTGGGCAAGGAGGGGGTTACCTTGCTGCCCCTCGCAAGGACTTGCCTCCATTCACAGCTCTCCATTTGGCCTTCAGCCTGGCGGGGGGAGGGTACGGGATCTCCTTTATCTTGGGGTTTTTTTGGCTGTTCTGGTTTCTCCGTCAGGGAGGGCAGAGCACGATGCCACCAGTCTCTCTCCTCCTCACGCTCCCTGATGCTCCGCAGTCTTTCTGCTTCCTCTTTTAGTTCTGCCACCAGGCTGAGCAGATCGTCCCCGGCTCGCGCCTCACAGCTGTCACCCCTCCTACCACCCGTGAGCCGGCAGAGGTACTGCACTCCCTGCAGCCTCAGACCCGCCTGCCTCCACGTTTCCACGGGAACGCTGTCCGTGCCTCCACCTGTGCTCTGGCAAGCGCAGAGGACGCAGATTTCCGCCGGGGAGAGGCCGCGGCCGAGCTCCCCTCTGGGCCTTCCCGCGCCCTCCCCGCCGCGCTCCCCGGGGCCGCCTTCCCGGGGGTGGGGCTGCGGCCGCCGCCGGCCCCGGCCCCTCAGCCGCCCCCTCACCGGCCCCGCGCGCGCTGCTGTGGGCAGGCGGGTCCCTGCGCGGCCGCGGCCTCTCCCCGGCTCAGAAAATCTCGGGAAAAAGCCCCTTTTTGCCGCCCTTTTTGCCGGACGCGCCGGCACCGGAGCCGCTGCTCTCGGCGAGTGACCGTTGGTGGCGGTTACGCCTCGTCGTCTCACGAAAGGTTTTCTCAGGGCCTTCTGAAGGCCTCTGCGTCCATCATCGCTTCTAAACAGCAACCGGCATAAACCCCAAATACACGGATGTAGGGGAAAACAAAGAATTTAATTGCCCTTCTTACCAGGAACAGGTACAGAACCATGTTGCAGGTCACGGATCTGTGCAACAGCCCTGGACAGCGAGAACTCAGGTCTCTGAAATGTGATCATCTTGCCATTTTCAAAAAAGTGACATTTTTTGATATGAAACGTCCCCAGTCCCGTTATGGTGACAGCCTGAGGCTGGAAAAAGAAGAGAAGAGCAAGCATTTGTAGGCTGAAAAACAGAGTGAGGAGTGGTGAGAGCTTGAAAGGGGGTTCCCGTGTGCCCTGCCAACTGCTGGTGCAGAACAGTGTTGTACACCTCAGACACACTTTCATTTCTGTATTTATATATGGCGTATACATGAAATATATATTTTATTTTGCTATATTTAAAAAAGATGTATTTATTTATGTGCCTCAGTTTACGGAGAAGCTGGTCTTTGGCACATTGGTGGCAAATCTGTAAATCACAGTGCAGTTCTGGGAAGAACAGCAGCGCTTGCTGGCACATGGGTTGCCGGGACCCCTGAAGCCACCTGGGGGAGGAGAGGGGTAGGGTAGGATCCCACCTCTTTCTTCAGGAGCTGTTGCCGAACATACTTGGACACACCGCTCCAAATAGTAACAACATCTGGAAAGCAAGGGAAAGACACGTCAAGCTCTCAGTCAGCCAGCTCACGTCCCCTCAGCCCATCTGCAGACAAGGAGATCGCAGATGCGAGTGTGCGTCAGTGAGCCTCACAGGACAAACCCATCTGTGACACGGGCCAAATCTTTGACTGGCCTTGGCCTTCGTCCGACAGGACACCTTCCCCTTCAGGGCAAGATCCCTGCATGGGACCCCCGGCCGAAGGAAACCCGTCCACGGGACTTCCACCGCGGCAAGGGGAGGGTGCTGTGTGCACCGGACACAGTGGGGCGCAGGGTGTCCCCCGGGGCCTCCACCACAGGAACGGACACCGCTTCCCACGATTTGTGCCCTTCATCTTGTCTGCAGTGAAGCTCGTCAGAGAGCTGCCAAAGGCCTTACCGTTGACAGAAAGCTTCTTGAGAGTAGGAAACTTCAATGTGCTGCAGAGCTCGATGCTGGTGACCCGCGCTGCCAGGTTTGTCATGGTCTTGCTTTGGGTCACCACACCAGGCTGCTGGGGGAAGGATTTTGATGCCTCCTACTGGGGAACACCCCCTCCCTGATGTGCTGGCCTGTGCTTCACCAAGCAGCTCCCGCACTGTCCCACCGCCTCCCTTCGTCCTCTGTGTCTCTGGGATAAAGGAGAGACTTCTCACGTCCCCTGGATCCGAGAGCTCGCTGAGGCCTCGCAGGGAAGTGAAGGGAGGGTCTGGGGTGTGAGGCTGTGATGAGGAGGGGCCCTATGACACCTGCTGATGTCACAGAGGGACGTCCCCAGTCACCCCCGTGCCTGCTGACCTGGCTGGGTTTGGTCCTGCAGTAGAAAGGGGGATGCTTCCTAAAACACACCCCCAGTCCTCAGTCCCCGTGGAGGCCATGGGGCAGGGAGAATCTCCGAGATGTCACCAAATTATGGAAATGGGGACACAGAATGCGTGAGCCAACACAGGCAGGACGCAGGAACAAAATCCTCCAGTTTCTTTCTGATTTTTCGTCCTAGTCATCTGCCACATTCCCACAAGATTGTATCGTCTGGAGTTGTTACTTCTAATTCAAAAGAATATCCTCGCTTAGGAGTGTGTAATTGCGCATGCTCAGTCATAGCATTTTTGCAGGCATCAAAGGCTTCTTGTTGCTGCTTGGTCCCCTGCCAAGCAACTTTCTTCCTAGTTAATTTCTGTAGAAGGCAAATAAATATCACCAGATGTGGAATAAAAGTTCTCCAATACCCTAAAAAGTCCCCAAAAGGTCTGTAACTGTTTTACTGTGATTGGTACAGGAAATCGCTGGACTGTTTGCTGTACCTTATGTGGTATTTCTCTAATCTGTCCCTGACAAACTATTCCCAAACATTGTACAGTAGCACCGGGGCCCTGTGTTTTCTTTAGATTAATTGCCCAGCCTCGGTCCTGTAAATGCACTTTCAGCAATTCGGCAGCCGCTTCCGTTTCTTGTTGTGACTCTGCCGTGATCAACAGATCATCAATATAGTGATAAACAGTGGTGGTACCCAACCATAGGGCTACATCAGCTGCTATCGCTAGGTGGCAAATGGAGGGACTGTGCTGGAGATTGCTTTTGTTGCCTGGTGTGGGAAAGGAACGGAAGATCGGCAAGGAGGATTGTAAATACACTCAAGTGACTTGCACCTGGGGTGCTGGGAAACACATATATCACACTAACTATTGTTCAGTCTTATGTGCTTGCTAGTAGAACATCTGCACTTAGATAACGTAAGTCTGCGATGGACTCAGGGACACCTTATCCAGCCACTTGAGAATCCCGGCCTGTTGTTGAAGAAGATCAAAGCACAGTGGGAAAACTAGGCCTGCTTGAACTCTTGAAATACCGTCAGGAACAGGGAGTCTGTGCGCTCTCGCTCTCTCACTCTCTTGCTAACAAAGACTCTCTCACTAATAAGGATTCTCTCTCGCTCCGCGGTACCTGCGTCCCCTGCTTGCATGCCTCTGCCCAGCTGTTTTGGAGATCCCCCTATCCATGAGATATCAAGATTAAATTTGTTCTTTGCCTTTCATCTGTGGTTTTGTGGTTGTTCCTGCATCCTGCCTCCATCGGCTCACACACCAGGCAGTGTCTCGGCAGGGGGGGCCGAGCGGGGCAGAGTTGGTGGTGGGGCTGGGTGTGGTCGGCTTTTTTGCACAAATGCTAACTTTTGCCATCGGCAAAACATTTCTGATGTTAAGATCCCATCTATTTCTGGTTGTGGAATACCGGCTTGTACAAGATCGTTCTGCGTTTCTTTCCTCATCATCTGTGCTGTAACTCCTTTTGGTTTTGCCCCCTTTCTTTTATTCACCACCTGCACAGATGGTCCCAAAATTACACCCCTCAAGGTATTTACTAGGGCAAATAAATTACCCGTACCATTTGTCACTGCTGATATAATCAAGGGGTTTAGTGAGGCAGGCACTCCTCTCACAAACGACATTTTGATACTTCTCGTTACTGCTACGCTGTCCGGATTGGATCCTGTAACCAACGCATGAGCCATCCCCATCTGCCCCACCAAATTAATACCTTCTTCCATTGTACACCAGTTTCTGAGGGATGACACTAGTTCAACAGGTTCTGCATATGCTGTTAAAACTGCTGCACACAGCCGTTGATATAGCATAGGTGCAATCATGTGTCACCCATGAGGACCTCTGACATTTTGCAGCTGAGCATATCCTCGTTGTATCTGGTCATCATTGGCTGTAGGGTTTAATAAATCTTTTTCACCCTCTGATAAAGGGATAGATGCAGCTCCACTCTCCCAAGTTCACAAAATCCACGCCAGTATGCCTTCACCAGTCGTTTGCTGATCGATCTCTAAAAGTTCCCTTAACTGTTTTGGAGTGTAAGCACACGTGATCTGTAGCCCCCAGTCCACTTGTTCCTGCTCCCCCCTCATTTGTATGAAGCGCTTCCACCACCTCACAGCTTTTTATGTCTGGATCAAATTCAAACTCAACCTCAGAGTCCGAGGATTCATTCCAAATATTTTCATCCTGTTCCTTGAGATCCCAGGACCAATTTCCCCCAGGTCAAGGTTGGAAGGGACCTCTGGAGGTCATCTGGTCCAACCCCCCCCGTGGGAAAGTAATGGAAGACTGGCAAGGAGGATTGTAAACGAGCTCAAATGACTCGCACCTGAGGTGTCTGAAAACGCATACATCACACTAATCATCAGTCTCTTGTGCTGGACAAATACAACATCTGCACTTAGATAACACAGGCCTCTGATGGACTCAGAGGCACCTTATCAAACATGCCTGAGATTCCTGCCCTGCTGCTGGAAAGATCAAAGCACAGTGGAAAACTATGCCAGCTTGAATCCCTGATCTACAAGTGAGAACAGCAGGTTCGGACTTTCTCTCTAACAAGGAAAAACTACCATGGACTGAGCTCCATGGTGCCTGTGTTCCCGCTTGCGTGCCTCTGCCCGGGTGCTGCTTTGGAGATCTGCCGGTTTGTGAGGTATCAAGATTAAATTTACTCTTTGCATTCATCCATGGTTTTGTGGTTGTTCCTGCATCCTGTCTGTGTCGGCTCACACACCCCCTGCCCGAGCAGGGACGCCTCACAGAATCACAGAAACAGAAAGTGGTGGGGGCTGGAAGGGACCTCTGGAGGTCACCTCGTCCCACCCCCTGCCAGAGCAGGGTCACCCAGAGCAGGTGGCACAGGGTCGCGTCCAGGCGGGTTCGGAATATCCCGAGAAGGAGACCCCACAGCCGCTCTGGGCAGCCTGTGCCAGGGCTCTGCCACCCTCACAGGAAAGAAGTCTTTCCTCATGTTCAGATGGAATTTCCTGTGTTTGAGTTTGTGTCCGTTGCCCCTTGTCCTGTCACTGGGCACCACTGAAAAGAATCTCTTTTCCTTGACACTCATCCCCTACCCATCCACAAAGCTGTGCACACATCTCCTGCGGCTTGGAGAAGAGCTTCAAGTGGAGTTGGTCTTCTTGAATGTAGTGTCTCTGGAGGCTAAGTGTCCTGGCCTCCCATTGTCCCACTGAGACCCTCACTTTGGCTGGCTGCTCTTTATTTTTGTTTTGTCTGTGATTTGGAAATGCAAGATGTGAACCTCATAAGGTTCAATAAGGCCAAGTGCAAGGTCCAGCACATGGGTTGGGGCAACCCTCAGTATCAGCACAGGCTGGGGATGAAGGGATGGAGAGCAGCCCTGCCAAGAAGGCCTTGGGGGTGTTGATGGATCAGAAGCTCAACACGCCCCAGCAATGGGTGCTGGCAGCCCAGAACCCCCCCCCGCAGCCTGGGCTGCATCCCCAGCAGCCGGGGCAGGGGGGCTCGGNAAGCGGGGAGATTGAGGTGAGATCTGGGGCAGAAATTCCTTATTCCGAGGGGGGTGAGCCCCTGGCGCAGGTTGCCCAGAGAAGCTGTGGCTGCCCCATCCCTGGAGGGGTTCAAGGCCAGGTTGGACGGGGCTTGGAGCCACCTGGGCTGGGGGGAGGTGTCCCTGCCCAGGGCCGGGGGTGGGACGGGATGGCCTTTAAGGTCTCTTCCAACTCTAACCGTTCTATGATTCTATCACCATCCCACTGCTGCCAAAAGCGTGGGGAGGGAATGTTACCAAAGACAGGCCTCTGCTTTGTTTCCTACTGTGTGAGAAAATAGCTAATTACTGACTTTCTTACTGTGTAAAAATAGTTAGTCACTGAGCTGATGTTACAGATAGTGATAACGAGGAGACAACCAGAAGTAGTTAATCACTTCAAGGTTCTTCTATACGGCAAGTACGTATTCCTATACCAATTAGGACAGAGTTATGGCTACTTCAAAGAATGTCCTTATTATCTTCAAGAAGTTGGCAAACTTACAGAAAACTTTTACTGTCCTGAGATGACTCAATACCTTAAAAGGACAATGTGAGGACGGGGCCTCCTTACCCAAATGACCACCAAGACGCTCACACTTGCACAGAAGTGTTTTGCCGACGCAGCAAAATTTGATACGCATGGGCAAAAAGGCTATTTGGTCATCCTAATGAATATGTAGGCCTAGGTGAATAATATAATGGGTGAATATCCCAGGTAAGGGGTGCTAGATTTGTGGGTCTTCCCCCAGCACCCGATGCCAAATAAAGCAGTATCTCCTCTCTAAACTACTTCTGGTTTCCAGGGCTTTTATTTCAGGTGATGGGAACGCAGCAGCCCCTGCCAGTGCGTTCACGCTGGCCCGAGCCTTGGTGACAATGACACCCCAACACAGACCCTGCCACTAGCACCTCCAGCTGCCATCGCACCCACGGAACACGGCCTGGGGTCAAGCACAGCACCTGCATCCAACAGGGAGGTAAAACCAACTCTGACGGAAAAAAGCCTCCATGTTTAAACTGTTGATTGAGACTGAAATCTCACTAGAACCTTTTCTTTACATTTAAGCATAAATTACATTGATGCTGGCTTAAAAACGCTTCAGTGCACAGCAGCTCCCCCGAACCCTTGTTGTATTTAGCCGGACAAAGCCCCCAGCGCGGCCTCAGCCCGCCGCGCGGTTCGCTGAGGGGGCGGGAAGGGCGGTGCGCGCTGCGCACGGCCCGCAGCGCCGCGTGCCGAGGGCGAGCCCCACCTCTCCCTTTGCACACGGCCCCTTGCCCTATAAAAGCGGAGGCGGGGGGGCGGCGCGGGGCTGGCCCGGGGCAGTGCGGTGGGTGGCGGGCTGCCCGGCCTGGTCGATGCTGGCCCGAAGGGCCTCGCCGTCCCTGGCGTGAGGGCAGCGTGCGGCCCACCCCGTGCTGCTCTTACCTTCCGGCTCCGTTTGTGGGTAGCCGTTACACCTCGAGGAGGCAGGTTGTCTCTTCGAGGGGTGATAGTGCCGGGAAGGGCCTTTTGTCACAGGGCTGCTGAGCTCAGCCACGTAGTCAGATCGGGTGGCTTTGGGGAGGCTCAGCTGAGGGGAGTTAAGTTCCCTGTATGGTCCTGGGCCACGTGCCTACTTAGGAAAGGTATTTTCCCTGTCAATAGGTGTAGGTACATTTCATTTTTAGAGGTGGTGGGGAAGGCTTGTCTTGAGTGAGGCTCATGGTGCTAAGGGTTAAAGGCTTAATGAAAATGCGGTTTAACAGAATAGCAGGAGAGGGGTTGCTTTTTATACTACTTACTTTGATTACAGAGGAAAACAGTCCCAAGCCCAGAGGTGTTTTCCAAAGGTGATGGTTCACCTTCGGTGGGAGATGACATGTGGAGAGATGCCTCTTAGGGTTCTTTGAAAATCTGTTAGCGTGGCTGCTAGTTGGCACTTCAGGGCGTTGCTTTAAAAGGCTCATATTTTGCGGAAATAGGCACACTATATTCTCATTTCCACATACTGCAACCTTGGGGGGCGTCTGTGCTGGTGTGAAGATCAAGAATCTCGTACTGGTGATTAGTAGATGAGCTCTCCTGCCCTATTCCATTTCATTAAACCTATGGCATGTGTTTGGACTAGTACAGATCAGTTGTGCAGGAAGAGTTTGTAGGTTCAGGTACTGAGTTAAAGTTTAATAGCTGCAGTCTGGGCTTGCATGCGCTTGAGTGGTGGTCATGCGTGTGTTAATGTGGATGTTTTATTAACAGGCAGAAGAGTATCTGCAAAATGGCAACTGCTCAGAAGCAAAGGAATTGCGTGGTATGATTTTCTTGTGTATTTCAGCACAGGGTATTATTTGAGTCAGAAAAATGAGTGAATTTCAGCTGAAATAGTGCACCCAGGTGCTCTGTAATATTTCTTCACTTGAAAATTACAGGCTAATTCAATCTTTGAAACTACAAATAAAGACGCTTAATAGCAAAATACTTTTGAGTCTGAACTTTGTGGTCATGTACTTGGTGGAAATCAGCTATGTCCTAAAAACACAGTAACATCAAGTTTTAGGAATATGCTTAACTTTATAAATGGCGGAAGTCATACTTTTCGATTAAATGAAAACGCCAAGCAGTACCGGATTGTAGACTGTACAGGTTTGTTGTTGTGGGCAGAGGTGAATTCTTTTCTTTCTCTGACTTGCAGAGTGCAGTTGTATTTCCTAACAAAATATCTACTGAGCAGCAATCCCTGATGTTAGTGAAGAGGCTCCTGGCAGTAGCAGTATCCTGCATTACGTATCTGAGAGGAATCTTTCCTGAAAGCGCCTATGGAACAAGATACATGGATGGTAACAGCCTGTTTTTATGATTCTTTGCAAAATCTATTGTCATAGGGTGGTTATGAAATTAATGAGTTAATCGTTGAATTTTGTGAAAGTGGTGATACTAATTCAGCAATTAAAACTATGCCTACACCTGTAGGTAATGTTAATTTTAGTCTGCTTTTGATATATACTTTTAGGGAATGAACTTCTCTGTGTTAGCAATGCAGTTGCATTTTGTCCGAAGTAAATATTGATGAATGTATTCTTTTTTTTTTTTTGAGATGTCTGTGTCAAAATTCTGAGGGAAGACAAGAACTGTCCTGGTTCTACTCAGCTGGTGAAATGGTATGTTAATTACAGTGCGTATATAACAATTCCCTAGCATGTTGATTCTGAAAGATACCTTCCTGGTTGTTTCCGGATACGAAGAAAAAAGTTCACTTGCTGTGAGTGAACAAGAGCCCAGGCAGTGATTTTAGTGCATGGTATTTGCTATGTTGACAATTATTTTTTTTTAAATGGAAAGTCAAAATGTGTGTGTTTTGGTAGAGATACAATTGGCTTGTACAGTTCAGTTTCTAGAAAGGCTTGAACTTGGTACTTAGTAGAGCACAAATCTTTGTTTATGGAGTGATTATACTTTACATTAGTTTCTGTGGGTGTATATGAGTGCTCAAGGCATAGATGCAAAAACCTAACGAGTAGTTTCCCTCTAGTTGAACAGGAGATGCAGTGTTACCATTTTGTATCTTGAATTTACAGATCTTGCTCTCAGACTTGTGTGAGAAAGGGGTGCTGTTGGCCTTTGTATGCAAAGGCAGAATTGTGTCTACAAATGACAGTCTGTCCGCTTACACATTCCCAGTTGAGTGTATGTATGTCACTTGGGACCGGAGGTATTTATTTTGATTTTCTTTCTGTTCATGGTAACTGTGAGACTTCATGGCTGCTCTCCTTGCTGTTTAGGAAAGCGTATATAAGGCTTTTGCCTGAAATATAATTACTTTTTTTCACCTCTTTAAAGGCCATCTTTTTTTCTTGTCATGCTTTTACTAGTTGTAGTACAAGGTGAGGCATCAGAAATGATGCTGCAGTCAGCAGAGGGGCTTTGCAGTGGCTGTCAGCGTTGACGTGGTCAGAGATGTAGGTCTGAGTTCTGATGTTAAAGGTGAAATCAGTCACTCACTCTTTGTCCATGTGCTGTCACTGAGAGGTAGGAAAAGGCTTCCTTTACTGTAACCTGGAATTTCTTAACTGATCTTTCTTGGTAGAGGAAACTGAAGGGGTGCCGAGTGCATTTCACCTTCCCCCTGCGCATCAAACATTGAGGGCAGTGGGGTGGCCGCCTGGGGATGCTGACAAGGAAAGCTCCCTGGTTTTTGTGTGAAAGGTGTGTGCTACCTGTTTGGAGTTTACAAGTGAGTAGCCTTTCTTAACTCAGCATCGTGTACGCACCAAAACCAAATTTTGCTTTTTGTCTATATGCAAAAGAATAGCTAGAAAAAAAATGAGAGTAAGCTTTGGTTCATTATTTGGCTGTTGTTTGGGTGTTGCAACATTTAAGTAACAGCAATAATATAACTCCTCTCCAAAGAGATGTTGGTGTTCAGCTGAACCACGTATTTATTTATAAACTGATTAATGAATACTTGTGTAAGAAAGCATTTGAAAATTATATGCGTACAATCATATTATGTTTTTACTGGTAAATTTACTTACAGATTATATTTTTACTTATTCTGTGAAGAGGTTATGGTGATTTGGTGTTACAAAGATAGTAATTCCTTGTATCACTACTAATAACATAAAATAATGGAGTAAATGTTATTTATTGCTCTAATATTAAGAAGGCAAGACAAGAATTTCATTTTTGGGACTATTTCATTTAGCAGTGAAGCAAATGGAAATTAGTAGTAGATGGACACTATTATTTGATTTTTGCAGGATGTTAGGATGCTATGATGCCTTGCAGAAGAAATACGTAAGTCTTTCAGTATCATTTAGCTATTTTAAATGTATTGAAACTTTGATTTTTGTAAGCCCATTAACTGCCAGCGTAGTTGTATGACTTTCTGGTGAGGGGATAGCTGGGCTTTAATATGTTAAAACAGTTGGCTACAGTGTGGGATGTGCAGATATTTCAGGATAATATTCTTTGTAAACAGAAACACTTAGACAGATGTGCGTAGGAATTTTCTTCTGCCATTTGAGTAACTGCTTTCTTAAATGGATAAAGGAGTTAAGCGTGTGAAGAGGTTTCTCTTCAAATGGGTCTTAGTTGTCTGCATTGGTTTCCAGAGAAACAAAACAGCTTAGTAATCAGAAATGGGCTACAGAATACATTTAATGTTCTTTTTCTTTCTCTGATTATGTTTCCAACAGCTAAGAATGATTGTCCTGGCAGTAAGTATCTTTGAAAAGTAAGATACCTGTTTTTTAAGGTAAATGCGCAGATACAAGTACAATTCTTACTCTGCTTCTTCTCTTTACTTTAAAAATACAGGTCTGTTCCCATCCAGAAGATCCCCAGGTAAATCTGCTAAAATACTTTACCGGGTGACTACTGATAGTATGGTTATAGTGAAATGTCTATACAAGCAATAGTACTTAACATTAAAAAAAAAAAAGACATCTTAAAATGAAATGTGAGAATCACTAGGGCTAATCAGAATTGCCACCTAGGGAATTGCCTTTGAATATCTAGTGTCAGGTTACTCTCAGGGCAGTAGAAGAAACCCAGGGTGTCATTGCAGAGTTAAATGCCCATAAAGATGCATCATCCTAACTCTGCCTAACAAATTTTTGGAACTTCTTTGTGAAAAACACGGTATGTTTTAACTAACCGCTGGGTGTCCCCGCATCTGTTACGCGTGTGAAACATTGTCATAATGATTAAAATTTGACTTAATATTTGATTCTAAAAACTTAAGCTGCTGTTTCAATAATTTTATCGTGGTGATTCCTGGAAAATAGTGTAGATCTTAGTTTTTATTTGATGACACATATATATTCATACTGTTAATTGTTACAGCATTAGAAAGCTGTATGCAGTGCACGTAAGTGGATCAGGCGGGACTTGGGCTATCATTTTCTTTAAAGGCAAGGTTGGTAGATTACTAGACAGAAGCAGCAGCAATAGTACTTTGCTTGGCAGCTGAAGGTTTAATAATTACTGGATTTGTTTGCAGACAATTACAGAATGTTACCACTTCAAATTCAAGTACACCCACAATGGACCACTCCTGGATTTCAGCAGGTACTGTCACTGTGACTTTATTCCGTGCTGTGGTTTTACATTCCATTTGCATACACTTGAATGTAAAAATTTTGGATTTTATCTGTTTGATGTTTCCTTTTTTAATTCTGGATCTGATCACTGATTTTATCAACATATACTATTAGTGTAGACTCATTCTTAAAATGCAATGAGTCATTTTATCAGATTATGCTCGTATTTTTAAATATCTACTCAAAAGATGATTCTTAGGGTTGGAGTTCGATACTCTCTGACCAGGTTCTTTAAGATATTCCATGTGTAGAGGGTGGAATGTTAAATATCAGATTACTTATTTGAAGGTACTTGGCATTATATGGGATTTCTCATTTAACAGAGATAAAAACATACACTGAAAATGCAATATGCTTAGAAAAGCATAGCTATTGCAATACGCAGTTCAATCATGATACCAATGTGATTCCCGTTACTGGTCTCTCATATGCTCACTGTCGTGACACTGGGTATCCCCAGTCTTGGGAAAGGAATTCCTGGGTTGAAGCCTGCTCCAGCACGTTGCTGTTTTTGGAATTCTTTTGTTAGTTGTTTTTATACCTTTTATATACTTTGTGGCTGAGCCACACATTCCCTCCTCCCATGCTGGTCTGGCTAACTCAAGGAGCCATTCAAATGCTTCTAATGAATGTGGGGAGAAACATTTACACCACCAGTTGATGCACTCGACTGACATAGCTGTTTATCTAAAATGAAGGCCATGCTCAAGTCCCCTGTGTGTTGAGGTAAAGTCGGCTTTCTTTGCAACAGCTGTGGACAGTGACAGCCTGCGTTATTCCCTGAGCTTCATGGGCACATGGACCTTGCCCATCTCTGCTGAGCTGCCTTCTATTGTCGGGGTTTATTGATCAGTCACAGCTGCAAGGAAATGGCTTATTTTAAGACAAGTAATTTAAATGTGGCAAGCTTGTACCTAACAAACTTCTCACCACTTTCCTCCTGCATAAGATGCTTTTTAAATTAAAAAAAAAACGGGGGGGAAAAAGGCTGCAGTGCTGCAGACCTAGGTCATTTGAGCTGAGTTTAGTTAAGTAAAAAACACTGGTGGAAGGAGATGTGACTCTCAGCCACACCAGGTTACCTTAGTGTATTCGTGTTTAATTCATGCCAGACTAATATAAGGCATGAGCCTGCTTCTCTGACGCCCTGCAGGGAAGGGGATAACCATCTGCAGAGGGTGAGACACTTGAAACCATTGCAGTTAAGGGTGTGCTTTCAAAAGAGACGGCTACCCGATGAAGTGACTCACAGTTGCTTGCCTTGCGCTGGCTCTTCAGGTCCTCGGGTGCCCCTCTAAGCTGTGCGGAGCAGGGAAGTGGAGGGAGAGCATTTTTAGTGGTGATAAGGTAGGGTTTGGGTCAGCTGCTGGTAGAACAGGAGGATGGAAACGTTGGCGCTGGATGCCGAGAGTCACTTAGGCATGCATTTTCGTATTGGGAGCTGTTCTTGTCAATGTCCCTTGTTTTATTTAAGGCAAAGCAAGTATGTAAAACTTAGTAGAATTGGGGCTTTCAAAAGTACCTACTCTTTCCTTTTTTTCAGATTGGCTATCTTTTAAGCACTGTGTAATGTAAAATATGGTAGTTGGTAACTGCTGCTGAACCGTAACACTTTCATTAGGTCACTGGCTCAGGATTTGATCTTCCAAGGGGCAGCAAACAAGCAGGTCCCTTAGATGGTACTAGGAATTGCAGTGGCTGCAACCTCAGACAATAAATGTCATGTCTGCTCCTGATGTTCACAGAGTCTGTTAAACAGTCACGTATCTTAACGCTAGAAGCAGCTTACTCTGTGTATAAAAAAAAGAATAATAAAATAATCTGAATACTTTGTGCATTTTTAGTAAGAATAACAGGAAGGATTCCACAATCACCTGTGCAGACACCAAGAAAGCAAGTATCCTCCTGATTCGCAAGATTTATGTTCTGATGCAAAACCTGAGTCCATTACCAAATGATGTTTGCCTGACTATGAAGCTGTTTTATTATGATGAAGGTAGTATTTCCATATTACCTTGATTTATCAGCTGTGTTCAGACATTGGGAAACAATTCAAAGAAACACTTCAATGTAGAGTCTTTATGGTTGCTTGGACTTGTTAAATTATTTTATTTTGCATGTGTCTGTTTCTCACAACGGTTTCTAAACTCCAAGGGGAATGGATTTGATCTCCCCGCAGGAACACTGTCTTGTCGCTGGCTTTGTTGGAGCAAGGATTTCAGTGTGTTTTGAAAACAAATTGAATTTTCCTGAGTATGTTAGGATGTAACGTGTTTGCCAGACTAGTTCTACTTTGGATGACTATTTAAATGTCTAGCTCTGCTTTCAGGATGTATTATTGCTCTATAATGAAAAAATCAGAGCTCCTAGCTCATCTCTCTGCATGTATAAACTATTTCAAATAGCTTTAATTGACTTTTGTCTGTTATGTAGGGGGGAAAAAAAACTTCATTTAGTACAAGTGGAATATTATTACCCTCCCCACACACAGTTTTTTTGAGTAGCTTTTTGTGTTTAAAGGGGAAGAGAGTCTTTTTACCACACAAGTTAAAACTAATTTTGCAAGAATGTGCTTCATTCTGACACATTTCATTAATTTCTTTCTGCAGTTACGCCATCTGATTACCAGCCTCCTGGTTTTAAGGAGGGTGAATGTGAGGGGATGATATTTGAGGGGGAGCCTATGTATCTGAATGTGGGTGAAGTGCCAACGCCTTTTCATATGCTGAAAGTTAAAGTTACAACTGAAAAACAACGAATGGAAAATGTTGATAAAAGCATCCTGAAGAGTGGAGAGACTAATGTGCCTCTCCAGATGCTCAGAGTGGACAGAGATGGTGAAGAGAACCAGGACATGAATGTAAGAGCGCAAGTGTTTTGTGTAGCTTGTTGAAATTTTTTTTGTGGTTTATAGACTGGAAAAGAGACATTAATTGCTTTACTGCATGTCTTACTATCACATTAGTAAAAAACTCTGTGTTTCCAGATATATTTAAGCAAGACAATATGTCTTCAATACATTTTTACTTTAATTCAACTGCTCTAGTTAGCAACCTGTCATTGTTAGAACAGTATTGAACAAGTGCATCAGCATAATGCCTGTCAGCAGTGGTGGTTGTGCCTCTGTGAGGAGAGCCAAGGGGCAGCTTTGTGCTGTGGGTACACGTACCATTTGTTCAGCTCCGCACACCCAGGGTGCGGGTGAAACCTCCCTGGAGCTGTGCCGTACCAGTCCCAAGGGAGCTGCTGCAGCCACACAGTATTGACGGGCAATAAACTTGCTCTGGGATCCTCTTGGACAGTAGCATACGTACAGCTAGTGATGCCACAGCTAAAGCTAAAACAAGCTCAGTTCTGTATTGAGAGATTCCTTGGGGAAATCTGCCTAGAAAAAGGCACCAAGCAAAGCTTGCTGAAGGCATGAGTGCGCGACAGGTGCGTGCAGCCTGATGCCGGAGCGCCCGAGACAGCTCTTGGGACTGTGCTTGTGCACGCTTCAGCAATTGGAGACATGTATTTCTGGGGTCAGTTGAGGCAGGCAGCAAATACCTGTAGTCAGGTTAAAATGTGCAAATATGTGTGCCGATCTGTACTGTCCGTAGGTGAGAAGGTGACAGAGCTTCAGGGCTTTTGGCCCTGCCCGTATAATTAGCACTGCTAGGGTGGCCTGAAGGTGATGAGATGGAAATAAACCACTTGGCCCTCCTAAATCTGCCTATGCCTCTGAATTGCTGTTTCACGGGCAAAAGGCAGGCAGTAATTAATGTACTGATAGTATTCTTTCAATACCCGTTGTTACAACTTTAGTATTTGTTTACAGATGTTTTTCTTGGGGTAGTTGAATTAAATGTGTGCTTGCGTTAATAATTAAGTAATACTGAGCTAGTCCATATGTTCCATGTCAGATTGAATTATTTCAATACCATTTGTAGCACTGAGAATCCATCTAAATAAGCTCTGTCCCTAAGCATCTGAGTACAAGCCCTCGTCCTTATTTGTCTGCAGTTGACTGATAGACCTGTTTCTTAATCTAGGAAGATCCTGTCTTGGATAATAAAGTGGAAGATAGGAATAATGTAAATATTTCAGAAGCTCAAGGTAACTTTTATGTATATTCTCAAGTCTCTTCAGTTTGTCCCTCCCTTTCCTGATGTTACTAAAACAAAAACTTAATTTTGTGATGTAGACCACTATACTCAAACTTACATTCTGTTTTCTTCTCATACATCACTATGCCTTTGTTTACTCTTGTGGCTTTGTTCTGTGAAGCACTTGGTTAGCAAATGCATGTTTTTATGTTTCTGTTGTAAAATTCTGTTCTTCTGTTCCATTTTATCCAATAAGCTAAAATTAATGGTTTATATATTTAGAAGTAAATTTTATGGATTGATTTTTCTATTACTGTGGTGGTTGTTATATTTTTACTAATATATTTCATTTCCACATAAAGCGCGCAGAAGTGTTCTGCTCTTGAGTTCATTATTGCAGACACAGGAAGCAGAATTCTCTGGCCAAAAAATGGTCCAGGTCTATTTTTGTTTAAATCACAGCTGGTTGGACTGTATCCTTGCAGCTTCAGCCACTAAAGTCTTGCAGAAATATCACGTGGCAAAACTTTTTCCTTAGGCTCTGACTGCGATAGGACCACGCTCTGACTCTGCAATCCGTACATCCTTCGGTCTGTGTAGTTGCGGAGGAATCAAGACCATTGGGGCCCTTGTACACAGAATTCTGCGTTTTTATGTTGTGGCGGACTGAATGATAGCCATGTAAAAACCCCTATCCATATGATGCATGTTCTTCTGTACAACGGCAATTGTTCGCTACTGTGGCTTGCTTATACAATGAGTAACTTCGTCTTAAAGCATGTTTTGTTTTATGAATGATTGTATAATTATGTCTGCGCTGCTGGCTCTTTTAGTGCCTTTTCCAGTACTTGCTTTCACACCTCACTCTGGTCCTTCTCTCTTACTGCATACGTGGAGCATTTTGATAATTGCAAGTGAACTTTTAAGTTGTAATAGGTATACATTCTAGCAAAGCATATTTATTAGTATGAATCTCAGCAAACTGAGTTTCATCAAGTAAAATCCTAACACCATAAAATCTGTAAAACTAGACAAAAAATGTGAGTAGCAGCAAAAAGCAAATTCCACATGGAAGCTTGTAAGGCAGCACTTCTCAAGAAGGTACCCAAAACATTTAGTACTGTTATTTTTAAAAAGTTTCATATAACTTCAATAAGCAGTTGAACTGAGAGTTCTGCAGAGAGTATAAACGAAATCTTACGTTTTGGAAGCACTCTGAGGCCTCTTCGCACCTATGAAGTCTTTCTCCCTTGTTAGCAAATCATAGAATTGCTGAGGTTGGAAGGGACCTTTAAGGTCATCAAGTCCCACCATTAACCTACCCTGACAAAAGCCACTTCTAAACCATGTCCCTAAGTACCCCATCTACCCTTTTTTTAAACACCTCCAGGGACGGTGAATCCACCACCTCCCTGGGCAGCCTATTCCAGTGTTTAATAACCCTCTCAGTGAAAAAATGTTTCCTAATATCCAATCTAAACCTCCCCTGACATAACTTGAACCCGTTTCCTCTCGTCCTGTCACCAAGGAGAAGAGGTCAGCCCCCATCTCTCTACCCCCTCCTTTCAGGTAGTTGTAGAGGGTGATAAGGTCTCCCCTCAGCCTCCTCTTCTCCAGGCTGAGCACCCCCAGCTCCCTCAGTCGTTCCTCATAAGGTTTGTCCTCCAGACCCCTCACCAGCTTTGTAGCCCTCCTCTGGACACGCTCCA
>VXBH01003707.1:40501-52179 GCA_013400035.1 Rynchops niger
CAGGTTTGACAGGCATGACCTGCCCTTCACAAACCCATGCTGACTGGGCCTGATCACCCTGTTCTCCTGCAAGTGCCGTGTGATGGCACGGAGGATGATCTGTTCCATGACCTTCCCAGGCACCGAGGTCAGACTGACTGGCCTGTATTCCCCCAGATCCTCCTTCCAGTCCTTGTGGACGGGTGTCACATTTGCCAACCTCCAGTCAGCTGGGACCTCCCCAGTTATCCAGGACTGCTCATAAATGATGCACAGTGGCCCGGTGAGCACTTCCGCCAGCTCCTTCAGTTCCCTTGGGTGGATCCCGTCCGGCCCCATAGACTTGTGCACCTCCAGGTGCTGAAGCAGGTCCCTCACCATTTCCCTTGGGATTACAGGGGCTTCATTCTGCTCCCCATCCCTGTCTTGTAGCTCAGGGGTCTGGGTACTCAGGGGACAACTAGTCCTACTGCTGAAGGCTGAGGCAAATAAACAATTATGCCCTTCCCGCTATGCAGGACATCAGGAAGTACCTGCTCTTCCTTTCTGAAGAAAAACAGCAGCACCGGCTTTTTTGGGATTTTTCTTTTAGCTTTTATAAATAAATTGTTTCTGTGCTGTTTGCTTACAGTTGTATAAATCTCCTGCACTGTAAGCTCTGAATGCCGAATAAAATAACTGTCGTGGCCACACCAGCCTGTCACAGCTGCTACCAGAACACATGCCCTGGAAGATTTTTCTGTTGGTTTGGTTTTTCAATCATGGCAAAGAGGGATCCAAAGAGGAAATAAGTGCCCTTTTTGAAGAAGATTAAGTGGAGATTATGTAGATGAGTATGCTCAAAAGTGCTCTGGTATGCTAATGTAAAATAGGATAAATAGTATAACTGAAGAACACAATTCTCAAGACTGAAGTGAAAAACCAAGCTTTTTTTACCAAAATTGGGGCCGGGGCGGGGAGAGAACCTGTATTTGGATGAGAAGCCAATGTAAAATGCTGCTTTCCTGTAGCAGAGGTTGAAGCTTCTGTGGAGGTCACAAATATACGTCACTCCTAGAAGAAATGCCCGTTGGTGCTGGTGTTTGCTCTTTTCACTGTTGTTAATGCATTTCCCTGAAGCTGCATCTGCTTTGAATTAGAACTCTGGTTCTGCAGACTTCAGAAACGCCAGTTTTCCATAAAAACTTCCAGACACATTGTTTGCCATGTAACTATAAAAGTGGCAAAGTGTCAGTGCTGAGGCTTTTGGTCCTCCCAACCCAAACAGGACTCGCAGCTTCTTGGGGCTGCCATGGTGACGCGAGTGCTTGTGGAGGCAGTTGGACAAAGCAAGTTGAGCCTGGATTTTATTTTTTTAAAATGGATTGGAGTGTCCTGTCATTCAAGACCGACACTGAGCAGGCTGTGCTGTGTATTGAAATAGTGGCATTAATGTTGTGTTTTTCAGAAATAAAATGTGGAACAGCTAACACTTCCATGCTGTTCAAAAATAATAATGGAGTGTGTAGGAAACAGGACGTGTAGATGAGAGTTTTTATCTTGACGATGCTATTAGGCTGCAGAACTGGAATAACCGTATAAAGCTGTATCCAGTGCTTTTAGAAATTCATAGAAGTTACAAAACCAGGCAAAAAATGCAGCAAACGGCTTGTCTTAAGGAGCTGGTATAATGTTTTATTTATAGGAACTACAAGACATGTGAAAAGGCATTTATCACCCCCAAATTCTTCAGTCTATGTTTAACCAGTTCTAGCTTACGTCTGTATCCTAGAAAAAACCCAGCATGGATTAGAAACACCACCACCGTCTCCAGCACTGCCTGTCCGTGGCCTGTTCCTGCAGCTGCCGGCGGGGACGCGGGGGACCGTACCCACAGGCACTGCAGCCAGCGCTGCTGGGCTGCCCGTGGTTGGGTTACGAACTGGGAGCCGTCTGCTGGCAGGGGGTTCAGGATGGGCAGAAGCTGGGCCAGAGCGGCCCCGCAGTGCAAAACGGGCTCGTGAGGCTTTTTACTTGGAAGCAAATCCCAACATAGACAAGCCTTTAGTGGTACAGTGTATGAACAAGTTTGGGGATCGAGCCCACGCCTCCAAAGGTCCCGTGTGTAAATCTGCACTGCTTAGCGTAAGCGTCTCTTGCGTGCCTGTGGTAGGAAGTTGTGATAGGAAATCGCTGAATTAAAGACGGACGAGACAAGACTTGTTTGCACATAGAGAATTGGAGCTCCTTTTGAAACACCTGTTCCCTGAATTTATAAAGTGTTTCTTGTGGCAAAACGTCAATGTTAAGAGGCTGCTAGTGTGCTGTCAGCAGTGTGCTTCATTGTTGAAAATTTCTTTTATAGAACTAGATATAACTTGTGACGAAGATGAAGTTACAAAGGCTGGAGGGAACCAGAATCTGTATGTTTCTAATCCTCAGGTATGAAAACTGCACTCTGTCTTCTTAAACTTTTACTAGAGCTTTTATGAAGCTTCTTTCCTACTTTGAGCGATTAGTAGGTAATCTGGTTAAGGTTTGTTTATCAGTCAGTATTTTCAGGAATAAAATGCCTTTGCATTTTACTTTCTGGTGTTTTACGAAAGCGGTCAGTATTCCAAAGCAATCACAAGCAATTGCCAAGGCTGTTCCTCTGTCACACGGTTTTCAAACCAAACAGGTGGTCTGACTGTTATTAAGAGAAATGAGAATGTAATTTCTGTGTTTATAAACTGCTGTAGCTAAACACTCTGCCTAACAGAAATGTCTCTGCTAATGCTGACAGACCAATACTTGTTTAAAGGTTGATTAAAACTTAAAACGCAGGTTTAATCCTCAGCCTTAAAACTCAGGCTGTATTCCCTGCGTCTAGCAAAATGGTATAATTTAAACGGAGAGGACTACTTCAAATGCAGGTCCTTAAGATGTCTTATAACAGAATAGCCCCCGGTAACTGTGAGTGACTTACTGTGTAAAAATAACTGCTGCTTTGATCTGTCGGGGCTCTGCACGCTCAGCTGTAAGCAGTGCTGTGACTTCAGTGGGGATACTCCCGTATTTAAATCTCAGCCCAAGCGCTGCGGTGAGCGGAGCCAGAGCTCTTTGCACGCTGCAGCACTGAACCCTGCTGTAGCCTCTAATATATATATATATATGTATTTTTTTTTTTTTATACTGCTGTCACAAGGTAACGTCTATTTTCTGAATTTTAGGTCGATCATTTGGCAAGTAAGACATCTGAACTTAATGTGTCAGAGAGCAGGACAAGAAGTGGAAAGATATTTCAGGCCAGCGCTGTTAGTATGGTTTTTTCTCTAGTTCTGTTCTTTTTGCTTCTCTTCAACTTTAAGCCTTTTTTGGTTCCAAGCAGTGAATGAAACTCTTTTAAGATTTAATACACTTCATGTTGACAGAATGGAATTCTCATCCCTTCTAAAATTCCCATTAAATTCAACACATTTGGATTCTTGCTGTCCAAAAAAAATCTGTTCCAAAGAGTTAAAAGCTGAGTGTTGATGTTAACACAGGTTGAGAAAGATTCCTTAGGATTGATGTACATCTTCTTGAGAATGTACTTAGCCAAATTCCACACTGGTTTAATCCGTAGTTGATGGGAGTGTGTGCCAGCAGAGATCCCCAGCCCAGCGTACCGTATGCTTGCTAGTGATTTTACTTGGAAAACATGAGGCCAAAGCTCTAACCTTGTCTCTTTGACTCATTCGTACCAAGAAAAATCTGTTATTTCTTTGCTTGGGCGCATCGCGGCAGATGAGTCTTGTCGTTGGTGCTACTTGCGGGGAACTAAATTCCTCCAGCCTTGCACGGGTGGAGCAGAAGTCGTCTTCAGGGGGAAATTTGGCCTTTGGGGATGGTGTTGGGGGTCCCCAGCTGTCTGCTGCCGCCGCCTCCACCAGCTGGGCTCGGGAGGCTCTGGGGGCCTTCACAAGACCTCAGCATCTCTATTAGTTGTGAATGTTTAGGGTTACTGGTAGGTGCTTCTCAGAAGCAGCTGTGGGGTGGATATTGCCGTTCTAGTAAATAAGTAAGTGCTCTTCACTTACATTCATTAATTTTTGGTGTGGTAGTTTGTGTAAGGATTCATAACATGCTGCTCAGCCATTGCCAGTAGTTTTCTCCTGAACTAATGGTTTCCTTAGTTCTGTAGAGGCTGGTGGAAATCAAGCTTGGGAGCATGCGAAATTCATCCCTCAGCAGAACGGTCTAAAGAAATCCAGAAGAGAAATTGGTCTGTGTCATAAAAATACCCGTGTGTGAAAGCTGCGTGTGAAAAGGGCTATTAGAGTTTGCAACAAAGTCGTGGAGATGATAAATTCAGAATATAGAATTAGTAGATTCAGTTTTTCTATAACAGAGTACTGCTTACCGCAGAATAGAATTTTTTTACTTCTAACCCCAGGCTCATAGGCAGTATTTTTTGTCGCTCACTGATGTGAAAAAAAAAAACAAACCAGCCCGTCATTCTGTATGCTCACTATCACCCTGTCTTTTTAAAACAAGGTTTTGTTAATGAGCTTAACAGTAGAATTTAAACAAAACACAGTTGCTTTAAATAATCAAAAGCACAGCAGAGCTACAGCCTGAGTCGTCATCTTTTCCCGCGTGTGCGAGTGAGAAGTCATGGGATTGCAGCTGGTGGGGCGAGGCTGTGTGGTGCTGAGCCCTGGCCGTTGGCGCGGGGCTGTGGTGCCGCGCCAGGCCCTCCCGGTGATGCTGGCTCTGCCCTGTCCCTGATGGGGCTCCTGCTTGGGGAGCTGGGCGCCGGGTGCGCCGCCTCTGCTGAGGGGGCTCGGCACTCATGACGTGCCCTTGGAGCCGCGACAAGCAGGAGGTGCTGCCCTTGCGGCACGAACACATCCCTGCCCTCCTACCGGAATTCGCGGGGAGGGTCAGTTCTGCCAGAAAACAGCATCCAGATGTTAACTCTGGGCTCAGCACCTCTGGGCAGGCACCAGGTACCAGTGAGGTTGAGCGTGACGCACGGGCTGCGTGTCTTGATGTGTCACGCAGTGGCTTGGTGGGGTGGGCGCCTCCCAAGTTGAGGCTGGTCGTGCAGGGAGCGGGCTGGGCCACGTGGCAGCCCGTGACGCTGTCTTTATTCTCCCGAGGCAGGTCCATCAGTTCGAGCTGTCATCGAGCCAGGACGTGCTGCCCAAAAGGAGAAAGATCAGCGAGCCAAAGGAGCAGTTCTAGATGCCTGTCTCCCTCCTGTTTGGTTACGGAGTTCTCCATACCGCTTTCAGTTTGTTGTTCAATGTGAACGTTCAGATTTAGGTAACTTTTAGGGATTTTTCTTTTCTATTTGCGATCAAACTGGAGAGCATTTAAAGGAAAGAAGATCTATCGAGAA
Source organism: Rynchops niger (assembly GCA_013400035.1). Classification (NCBI taxonomy): domain Eukaryota; kingdom Metazoa; phylum Chordata; class Aves; order Charadriiformes; family Laridae; genus Rynchops; species Rynchops niger. Next base: position 45,828 of record VXBH01003707.1, read on the forward strand.
GCCCAGCTGATTTTTCATGGGAGGCTGTACCCCAGTGGGGAAGATGGAAAGGAGGTAATGTGGGGTGTTGTGGGGGATTTGCCTCCCTGCCGATGTGACGCGTAGATCCTGGTGGCCGTCGTGTCACGGTTGTTGCTGGCAGCACCTGGTTTCTGTGGTGCTTTTAGGCTGTCCGTAAGCCGAGGAGCTCCCAGCCCAGGTCCCACCATGGGGTGTGGACCCCACCGCCCCCCGCCGGGGATCTCGGGCCCTTTCTGGAGCATTGCCCAGCCTGGGCAGTTGCACTGTTACTGTTGGGACTGTTGCAGGGGTTGGTTCTGTGCGTTTTCTACAGACCGAAGGCACCAGACCCGTGTGAAAAACGAGCATTCTCCATCCCCCCCAGTTGCATATTTCATGCCAAAACGCAGGAGTTTCTGTCCAGCTGTGATGAGACATGTATGTAATTACAAACAAAGTGTTCGTGTGTGGCAGGCATCTATTACAGCGGTGTGAGATGATTTGAAGAAGCCTGGCTGTACTTAAAATGATTAATTGTAGCATTAATGGGGGACGTTTGTTCTAACCGAGGCCTGTTAGTTGTTCCTGTGCTGGGAATGAATGGGAGTGAAGCTGTTTCTGCGCGCGGGTGGGGGGAGCTGGACGTTTCTTGACATGTTTGACTTTTAAATTCAGACTGTCTTTTTACCGTTCCTCAATTAAACCGCCGTTGCCGTTGCGCTGCCGCGTGTTTCCGTACGGCGCGTGCCGGCGCGCCGCTGATGAATGGGGCGGGGTCCGGCGCCCCGCCCCGCCCCCCCTCCCCCGTCGCTCATTGGCGGCTCCGGCCGCGCGGCCTCCCATTGGCCGGCGCCGCGCGGCGCACCGCCCTACCGGAGCGCAGGAAGCCGCCGGGGCGGCCCCGCCCCCGGCCAGCAGGAAGCGCTTCTGCCCGCCGGCCCCGAGCCGCGCGTCGGGAGGGAGCGAGGGCAGCGCGGCGGGAGCCGCCGGGCCGGGTAAGGGCGGCCGCGGGGGGCACGGCCCCGGCTCCCCCCGAGCCCGGCGCGCTGCGCAGGGGGGGCTGCGGGGTCTCGCTACCGCCGCGCGGGGGGTCGGGGCGGGCAGCGCTAACCCGGCCGTGCGCCTGGTTGACCGCCGTGAGGAGGTGAGAGGGGGCTGGGCCGAGGGCGCTGCCTGGCGTCCCGTGCGGATGCGGTGCCACGTCTCCCGTGGGTGCCCCCGGGGGAAGGGGCTCCGCTGCAGCCCCCATCTCACTTCCTCAGGTGCGTCGCTGGCCGCTCCCCGTCGGTGACTCCAGTGTGGCCACCGTGGGAAGGGGGAGCCAGAAGTCCCTGCGTGGAAGGGACAGGCGTCCTTCGTCCTTGTCTGGGCCTCCCTGGGGGCTGGGGCTCGGGGCTCGGGGCTTAGCACTGGCGTTGCCCGTAGTGTTTGGAAACGGGGCAGACCTCTGTTCTCCATGCCCAGCTGGAGGGGGAGATGACGACGCTGACACACCGAGCGCGGCGTGCTGAGGTGGGAAGGAACTTGGACAAGAAACCCAACAGTGAGGAAGATGCGGCTGCGGACAGAGACCTGAACGATGTTGATCCTGATGATTCCAAAGATATCCGCCTCACGCTTATGGAGGAGGTGCTGCTCCTGGGGCTGAAGGACAAGGAGGTAAGGCGGGCATCGCCAGCGCTGCCCTGGTGTACCTGGAGGGGAGGATCTTGGTGAGCAGCAGAAGGGATCAGACGAGTTCCTCTGAATCCCCTTCAGTAAGGCCAGCCTGCTTTGTGCAAAACCACCTTTGTGTGTAGCTTAAACTGAGCTGTGGAGACTGCTTCCAAGTGCTGTCCCACCAGCTCTGCCCTGAGGACTGTGAGGAGCAGCTGGAGGTGAGGGCTGCCTTAGGGTACTGTGTGACTGCCATTTGCAGAGCAAAGGCAGGTTTGTTTGCTGGTGTCAAAGGCGTGGGGTAAAAAGAGCCTCACCTTATGCGTCAGGTGGGCGAGGGAAGAGAACATTTATGAAGTGCACTCTCCTATCCAAAAACCGTCAGCTGCAGTGCAGCAGTTTCCACTCTGTTAAAAATTGATGTGAGAAATGGCAGAGGTAGATTTTGAGAGAAGGCAGCTGGAGCAGGAGCTGACAGCAGGCACAGGATGGGTCTGAACACAGCAGCAGCGAAGGAGGTAGGAGCCACGTCTCTGTGTAATTGCCTCAGCTGGGCAGGAATGGCATCATGCAGCTCCGGGCAGGAGGGGAGCGGGTCTGGATGGGAATCCCTCCGCTGGATGCTCATCTCACCCATGTGTGCCAGTTTAATTGCATTCCTTGGCAGCAATGGACGAACTTCACAGCTGGTTGTTTTCAGGGGGTTGCTCCCTGCTGGAGAGGGACCCTGGTCAAAGTGGACGGTTTTGTGCTTACGGCCAGTGGGAGCTCATTTCTCAACTCTGCCTAGAACAAGCTGTGGGGAAGGAGAAGACATCTCGGGCTGAGTTCTCGGAGCTGCTTCGCTCCTATCTGCTGGGCTGGCATGCCTTGTCATCTTCAGTGTGTGCATCATCTTGATCTCTGGGGGAATCTGATGCTGCTACTCCTGTCAAACAGATGGGGAAATCAAGACCAGGGGAAGCAAACCAGTTGCCCAAGGTACTTCTTGGGATGATAATGGCAGAGGAGAGCCTTAAACACAGGTTTTTCTGCTCCAGGAGCACTTTTCCTGTGAGCCTGTCCCCCTTTCTAGGGAAGGGAGACACCGTGGTTGTCAAAGCTGTGGTAGATGGGCCACCTTCTCTTTGTGTTTCTCTGGGTTGAAATTAAGCCCCTATGAGGTTCCTGAGCTTTCTTTTTTTCCGTAGGGCCCTGGTAGCGCTGAGTCGGTCAGAGCTGGTGCCTTGCTCGCACGTAGACCTGCTCAGGCCGTGGCTTCTGACGTGGACCACGCTTGCAGATCCGGCAGGGAAGAGCTGTGGGTTGTGTGAGAGGTTTGGAGCTGTCCTGTTTAATGAACCCAGATAAGATCTAGGACTTGCTGAGCCAAAAAGGAAGTAACAAGAGAGCAGGACTATAAAGAGAACATCATGCAAATATTTGAGAGCAGCTTAGGAGTGTGGCATGGTCTGCTTTCTTCCTGGGCTATGTTTAGCATTCTTGGTTTGGTTAATATATTCCTGGGAGCGGTCCTTCAGCCGTCAGGGAGTTAGGAGAGCACAATAGATAAAAAAAAAATAAAAACCAAACCACCTTGTCACCCTGTTTTTTTTTTTTTTTCTTTTTTCTTCCCCCCCCCATCCTGTCCTTCCGCATTCCTCCGTCTCTAAAGGAAAACCAGAGGCAGCAGTAACTGGCCATGAGCTGAGCTCCCAGGCACTGGGTTTTCCCAGCTCTGTTGTTCACTCCTGGTTTGATGATTGGAAAAAACCAAGACAATTTTAGCCAAATCCAGTGAGCTCACGGCATCGTTTCATTACTTTAAGTACCAATCTGCCCATCTAGGAGAAACTGGCTGCACGCCAGCCTGGCATTTGTACCCCGCCTAATTCTAGAAGCTGAAAGTAACCCAGGAGCTTTCAACTTGTTTGATTTCAGACCCGTTAACGTTTTCTAGGGGCAGTGTGCCTTCCAGCCCAGTGAACTGAAACTTTTGGTCACCTCCACACCTTTTTCTGGAAAACTTGTTCCTAAAGGGCACGTGTAAAACCCAGCGCGTCTCCCATGGACGGAAGTCAGCAGGGCAGGGATGAAAGGTTGCTTTGTCTTTCCTCACAAGGAAATGAAGAAAGCAAATAAGGATTTTTGTTTCTTTTATGGTTCCCTGTGCTATGCAAGCTGAGCAACCAACCCCGTGTCCAGATGCACTGTACAAACAGACAGGCTGGAGACAGGAGTTTACCCGTATGGACTGTAAAAGCTTCCATGTAGGAAGGCTGCGTGTTCTCACCCTTTCTTCCTTGGGAAGGGGGCTCGGTAGGTTGCTTTGTCTGCATCTCCTGGTAGCTTATAGACCTGCCCTTTCTCTCCTCCCCGCCACTACTCCCTACAGAGGGGAAAAAAAAAAAAGCAATGAAAAGGGAGTTACGAACTGGGGCTGTAGCGTTTCTGCTGTATTGCCATCGCCCTGCAAATGAGCCAGTTGCCACTTTGCATCCCGCGTGGCTCACCCTTCCCTCGGGCTCATCTCGGACACCAGTGCTTGCCCTTTCCCGGCCCCACCACCTGCCTGGGAGCCCTCTCCCCACAGCCCTCTCTGCTCTCTGCTTGCCCTGAAGCCCAGGGACTGCCACCCCGCGTCCTGCCACGGCGCAGCAGCCATCGGGGCGGAACAGCGGGGCTTTGTTCTAGTCAGGGGATAGAAGACAAGTGGGAGAGGGGAATGGAGGGGTCACCTGGGCTGTCCCGTTTTCCAAAGCAGGGTCAGCGCTCTCCCGAGAAGCATCAGTTGAATGTTCTTAAACCTCAAGGGACAGAGACTTCCCTTCCCTGCCTCCTCCCTCCAGGGGCGAACCGTTCCTGGGCTTTCTTGTCTGGACAGTATTTTCTCCCTGGTGCCAGCTCCGATCTCTCTCTGGCTGCAGTTTTAGCCCAGGACTCCGTCCCATGCACAGCTGCAGGGGGAACTGGCCATTCCCTTCCCTTTTGCTGCTGCCTTTGATGCGTCTGACCCCCCCTTATCCTGTTCTCCCTCCGTCTTCTCTTCCCTGGACCAAAACGAGCTGGTTCCTCGTGGGTTGTATTTTCCAGACCTCTGCACCTGCTTGTTGCTTTGCCAAATGCCTTAATGATTTTGGACCTTACGCTTCTCGGATTGAGGACCCCGTCCCGTGGCAGGCTCGGAGAACAGGGCTTGGGGCCATGTGTGGAAGGTGCCGAGTCCGAGTAGATCTGGTCAGCAGCGGCCCCAGTGCTGCTGGTGGGACCCGAACTGCTGCCCCCCAGCCCCGAGGTGCCTGCTCTGGCGGGAGAGGAGGGATGTATTTTCCTGTTTTTCATCCCTGACTGGAAAACTTCTCTTCCCTGGCAGAAGTGTGCAGGTGGATTGGAGGGAGGAGGGTGTGATGAGAGTGGGGTGGGCGAGGGGCTGGGGAAGCTCTTGTGCCCCGTGGTGGGGCTGGGGCTTGCTGCAGCCTGCTCCCCATGGGACGGCGCTGCGAGTAGTGGGGAAACTCTTCTCCACGGGCCTGATGAGCGATTTCTTCATCCGGCTAATTGCTCTCCGGGCATGCCTGGAGCTGGTGGGAGGCTTTCTTCAAGGAGAAGAGCAGATTTTGTCTCCTGTTTCCCCTGGACGTGTCCGCAGAAGGCGCTGGGGCAGGGCAGAGCGGAGCTAAAGTCGCTGGTGCAGCAGCAGCAACGTCCTCCTGCGGCCAGGGGCTTGCCAGGGGAAAGGGCCCCGATCTTCTCATTGTTGCTTGGATTTTTTTACAATCTGGGGTTGGGAGCAGCCGCCCGGCCAGCGCTGGGGTGTGCCGGGTGGGTGTGGGTGCAGCGGGAAGTGAACAGCCGGAATTGCTCAATGTTTGCAGGGGGGAGGGGGTTAGTTGGGGCTGCTGAGCGCTTTTCACCTGGTGGGGAAAGCCCTTTGGCCGGGGAGGCAGAGCTGGGCCATGGGAGAGTCGCCTGGGGGGGCCTGGGAGGGGTGGGGGGACTTGGTGGAGCTCCCCTTCCCGTCTCTCTTCTCCTCTTTCTGCCCATCCTCTCTCACAGGGCTACACCTCCTTCTGGAACGACTGCATCTCTTCAGGCCTGCGGGGCGGCATCCTCATTGAGCTGGCTCTGCGCGGCCGGATCTGCCTGGAGCCACTCTCCGTGAGAAAGAAGAAGCTGCTGGAGAGGAAGGTGAAGGAGCCCCAGGAGCTGGGCTGGGGGCTCGACAGGCTTTGTGGCTCTGTCCACCCGTTGAGCCCTCTGGCAGCAAACTTTGCCGAGGCAGCACTGCACGTCGGGGCTGGCCCCACTCCTTTGGGAAGGGAGCACAGGTCTGCGTCCAGCCTGATGCCATGCTTCTGCTTTGTCCTTCCAGGTGCTCTTGAAGTCAGATGCGCCGACTGGTGACGTCTTGCTGGATGAGACTCTCCGGCACATCAAGGCCACGGAGACTGCAGAAACGGTGCAGACCTGGATAGAGCTGCTCACTGGTAGGGCCAGTTAGAGACACCATCTCACAGCTCGCTTGGGGCCTGTCCCTGCTGTCTGTCCCCTCTCCATGGCTTGGCCATCCCCTTGCTTCACTGGACATGGGCAGAATACTGACAGCAGAATGGGGGAAGGCTGAATGTGGGGGCAGAAAACAGTTTTCCAGGCCTTTTTTGTTAGGAGCTTGGTGGAAGACTTGGACTTTGCTCCCTGTTGCCTCTTTTTTTTTTTT
>VXBH01003707.1:54426-71076 GCA_013400035.1 Rynchops niger
GTCCTTCCCCCCTCGGGTCTCCGCGGAGGCCGAGCGGGGCGACCAGCCCTGGCTGCGGCTCGTTGGCGGCCCCGGCGGGGCAGAGCTGCCTGCAGGCATCGGGGGGCCGAGCTGGGCGATGGCTCCAGCGGCTGCCGCGTCCCCGGGCGCGGGCCCTCGCCCCCCCGCCCTGATCCGTGGGACCCGGCAGAGCTGCCGCCTTCCCCTGCAGCGGCCGCTCTCAGCCCTTGCCCTGCCGCCCGCGCAGCCTCGCAGCTTTTCCCCCTTCCCTGGTGTTAGTTTAGCGCCGGGGTGGGCGTAGGAAGAGGAGGCAGATGTGCTGCTTTTTGGGCACCGGGAGGAGGCGATGGGCGCTCCCCCGTGGCGGAGGCGCTGCCGTGGGCGGCCCCGGGATCCGCTGGCGGGTGTTAAGGACGCCGGGGCGGCGTTGTCCCTGCCGGGTGCCGCAGAAGAAGTGGTGCCCGTGAGGTGGGCGAGCGGCGGGGTGTGCAGCGGCGCACACCGGCCAGCGCCGGAGGGATGGGGTGACAGAAACGGTAGCGTTTGCAGCCGGGCAGGGAGGAAGAAGACTTGGAGAGGAAGAACTGAGGAGAGCAGGCTGAGACGAGGGAAGGGCAAAGCTTCAGCTCCTGTTGCCAAAATGTCCCTCGCCCCATCTGGTGTTGGGGCTCGTGGGGTGCCTGGCTCTGGGGCAGGGCCGAGTGGCATGCATTGGCCATGGCTCTTATTCCTGGAGCTGTCATGGAGATGAGTAAGAAGAGCCGGGCTCCTTCAGGCCGTGCGTGGGTGCAGCAAGCAGAAGCTGAAGATCGTGAGGAGACTCTCAGCGCTTTCCCCGCCTTCACTCTCCCTTCAATCCCCTGGGGACCCCCATGGATGGGGGCGTGAGGAGGAGCCTGTGCGGTTGAGGATGCGGGATGTGCTGAGCCTGCGCATCACGCTGCTGCTGCCAGCTCCAGTTGTCCCAGTTGTGACTATTGGGAGCTGCCATTAACTCAGGTTTGCTTTGTCTTTTTGAGACACAGCTGAGGAGCCATTTCATGGCAGCCTTTGCAGGCGTGCTCTCACAGCCTCTGTGGCCGCCGGGCTGCAGCCGTGCTGCAAAGTGCTCCCCCGGCTCGGCACCAGTGAAGGATCACGTTGGAAACCTCCTGCAGTGTGGCAACCCTTTCTAGCCTGGGGGCTTGCAGGCTCCAGCTCTGCTCTTGGCCACCTGGGAAGGGAAGTCCTGGCAGTCGAACGCACAGGAGCGCGTCCCCGTACCACCACCAGGCCGAGCTTCAGTGCCTCGTCCCTGGGGAGCCCAGGACTCCCATCCCACCAGGCTCCACCGGCTGCATCCTGCCAGCTTGCTGGTCCTGCCTGATACTGAGAGCTTTCCAGCTTCATGGGTGGGGCAGAGGCTCGTCGTGGCTGCGTCCTGCCGTGCTGGTTGCGTGGAGCGGGCCGTCTCCGTTGGGCTGGGAGCTGCTCAGGGCCTCAGCACTGGGGAGAAGGTGCGCACAGCATCCGTCGGTGCTGCCGGGCTGGCAGGAGCAGAGCTGCTGCTACCAAGTCTGCCAACATCGTCCCTGCTGGAAAGGGACAGTGGTGAAAAACCACCCCTTGCCAACATCCTGTGAAACAGCTTGTACGGTGGCTTGGCCCCAGGTGGCCACTGGTGGAGGTGGCCAGCAGTGACATCTTCCCATTGGAGCTGGGCCAGTGGCCAGCTAGGACTCAGCCTTGCTATGGGTGAGGCTCTCCAGGCCCTGCTGGGACCCTGACTCCCACCCACCCCAGACCGAATTCCTGTCCCCAGGCCTGCAGCCCTTCCCTGGAGGGAGGTATGCATCTCCCCAAAGAGAGAAGCTGGTGGCTGGGGAACAGATCCCAAGCCCTGTACTGGGAACCCCTCTTGGGGCATCGTTGCTCAGCTGATAGCTGGGCTGGGGGGAGGGGTGGATCTCGGAGCTCCTGCAGAGGTGCCAGGTGACAACCAGGCACCTGCCACAATCGGCCCCAAGGGTCCCAGGCTTTGAGCAGGCTGGGTGGCTTCCTGGAGCATCCTGAAACTCCTGTGGCTGTGAAACAGGTGCTAAAATGCTGCTTTGCTACCTGTGCCAGTTGTCATTACCAATAAATTCCCAGTAAATTGGTTTTGGAGCAGAAGGGTTTCTTCCCTCTCAGCTGTACTGCAACGGGGTGCAGCAAGGCTGAACCCCCCAGCACCGCAGCGTGCTGCCACAGCCCGTCGTGCCGGGCGGCTCTGGGCTGATGCCTGTTGATGCTGGTCTGGGGAAGGCGCTTGTCCAGCAGCGATACGCGGTGACATTTTAAGCCCAATTTGCAAAGCAAAATGTCAGCACAAGCACCTGCAGGAGCTCCCATCTGCGAAGAAGGCAGGCAGAAGGGTCTCTGCCTCTTTCCACAGGTGCTGGAGGTAAAAGCTGCTTCTGTCTGGGAAGGTGTTTATAATATTTTCCAAGTGCAGCTGGGTTTTCCGGGACCGCAGCTTGCTTGGCAAGCCGGGCGCCGGGGTTTGGACGTGCTGCTGAATATTGAGCTACAGCATCGCAGGGGTGTGGTTTTCTGTGGGGCTGAAGGGCTTTCCACCCCCCTCTTTTTTTTNCGCACAAGAGAAGGAAACCATCACCCCTGAGAGAGCAGAAGAGGCGAAACTGAAGGCTAAATACCCCAACCTAGGCCAGAAGCCTGGAGGCTCCAACTTCCTCATGAAGAGACTGCAGAAAGGGGTATTTAATTTCTCAGCCCTGGCTTGTCTGCATCCTCTCCTCCCTCAATGGCACAGGCAGCCACGCTCCAACCAGGCCAAAGGAATCACACCAAAATTCCCCAGGCCGAAAAACCTGTTAAACCCATGGGTCAGGCTCCTTTCCATGCCTGCGTTGGACGTGGCACCTGGCGGGCACAAGCCTGAAGCCGTGAGGTCTGCTGTGGTCAAGCAAGAAGGGCTTGCGCCTGCTCAGAACCCAAAAGCCGCCACCTTCGGGTGGTTTTGCTCCGTGTATCTCCTCTAGCGGTTGATCCCACCCTGTCCTCCACACCCTGGCCCAAAACCTGGAGTCCAGAGGTGAAACCAGTGCATAAGTCTCCCCCTGTGTGCCGCTGTGCTCCCTGGGCTCGGGTGGGCGACTGAGATGCTGCGGGCCTGAGTTTTTCTCCCTGGTCTGCACTTTGCCTGGGTTCTGGGCTGGTGCAAAGGGCACTGAGAACGCCAGTGAGTCAGCTTGGCTGCATCTCGGTTGCTGGCGTCAGTGTAAAAAGCCAACCCCCTGACACTCTGCTCCCTGTAATTGTAATTACATCCCTCTCTGAGAGCCATCTGTAGCCTGCTTGGGTTGTCACTGCTGGCTCTCCTCATGGAGGCTGGCGCAGAAAACATAAATCCTTCCTGAGCTGCTGGTCGTCAGTGGCCGTGTGCCTTCCCCAGCTCTGAACACACGGTGTCTCCGTGTCGCACTGCCCAGGGTTTGCCTCTCTCCTGCCGCTTCCCTTCCAGCTTATATTGGCGGCTGTCCCCTCTACCCGAGCAGCCGCTGTGCGCGCTCGCTCTCACTGGTGACATGGTAACTGGGACTTTTTAGGCACCAACTAGAGCAAGTGCAGAAAGGAGGGTTGTTTCATGGCTTGGCGCTGAAGCGGGGAAGGGCTTTTTGTTGGGACGGGGCTCGTTGGTTCTGAAGGTGCTTCAGGGCAGAACTGGGCTCTTCAGAGCTCCTTGTGCCCAGCAGAGCCCTGTCTGTAGCACCGGCACAAGCTCTGCTTGGCATTCAGCTTTCCCCACGCCGCTGCGGGGGGTGAAGCAGCACCAGGAAGGAGCACAGGGTCCCGTGGTCATAAGGGAGCAAAGTGCCCTTTGGACCGTGGGTCGGTGTTGCTGTGCAGCAGGGAGGTGCCCTCTGGCCACATCTTCACGGGCAGTTCCCTGCCTCATTTCGGCTGTTGGGAGCCTGGGGGGTTCATCAAAGGTCTTGGCACTGGCCAGGCTGTGCTCCCTGGGGAGAAAATCCTGCCTTCGTCACAGCAGCTCATCTGTTCACCGAACCAGAATAAACTATCGGCAGACGTCCCCTGGCTTTGCCACTGCAGCTGAGCCTCCCCCTGGAGGCGTCTGCTGACGTGGCTGTGCCTGCATTTGGCTGTCTGGAGTGTCTGGACGGTGACTGAATGAATCCCTGTCACGCTGAGTGTGGTGCAAGGGCAGAGCAGGACAAACCTGGCCTTTACCCAGCAAGCGCCACGCCAAGCAGCGCAAGTTCACAGGCTGCAAACACCCAGAGGTGGGTCAAAGGGAGAAAATGCACCCTGGTGTCTGGAGTCGCACAGGCAGCTGCTGTGGGGCAAAGCTTCTTCCAGCTGGGGCAGGTCGGGTCGCTCCGGGGTTTGTGGGTGGGCACTAAAGGCTTTTTAAATGAGGCCAGGCTCCCTTGCTTGGAGTTTCCCCTTGTGTGATATTTTTGTGGCGTGGTTTTGAGCAACCCCAGCAGCTCCTTAAAGGATCGTATTTGTGGCCAGGTGTCTGTATCTCTGCTATGTCCCCACACTCCTGCAAATCAAAGTAACCCAAACTCCTCTCCCTCTTTCAGCAAAAATACTTTGATTCTGGTGACTACAACATGGCCAAGGCAAAGATGAAGAACAAGCAGTTGCCAAGTGCGGGGCCAGACAAGAACCTGGTGACAGGAGACCACATCCCCACACCGCAGGACCTCCCGCAGAGAAAATCCTCCCTTGTAACCAGCAAGCTGGCAGGGTAGCCTGCGCTCACAAGGCTAGGTTTTTTCCTGTTTTCTTTTTTCCTTTTGGCTAAATGGATTGAACTTCACTGTACCATAGGGACAGGAGCACCAGAATCCACATAGTTATTTGAATATTTGCAGCAAACACACACCAAAACCGAGAAGGCGAATGAGAGGTGTCAGTAGCCTGGGATGCCCGGGCAGATTTGATTAGGCCATTCCTTTTAGCGAGTCAGTTTGCTGCCTTAATTTTCACGCTGTTTGTTTGAAACCATCCTCGCTTGCAGAGCCACCGAAGCGCTGCCTCCTCGCTGGGAGAGTCGAGCGTCCCCTGGGAGAAACTGCTCTTTGCTTGGCGCTGGGTAGGAGGGGAGAGCTCGGGGCTGCGGGGTGTGAATGCTTTTCAGGCGTCAGGTGTCTGCAGAGGAAGAACTGGCTGGGCAAAATGTGTTCATACGTGATCTGGAAGTTTAGTTAGGTATGTGTGTTAGAGCTTCTAAGTGAAGAAATTAGCTGATACGCAAAAAAAATCCATGGCTGGCTGTCCCCTGGGATCTGTCCCCTGCTTCCACAAAGCAGCTGAGCTCGCAGGAGGGGACGACACGTCCGACGGCTGCGAGAGAGGGGCTGGGCACTGTTTGAAATGGCCCTGGTGGCTTGGAGCAGTGACGAGGCGTTTGCTCTTTCAGGGATATCCGAGTGCGGCTGTGCTGGAGGGATGCGGTGTGAGGCTCACAGCTGCCCCAGAGGGTTTGGGGGCAGCTTCCCTCTCCCTGGTCAGTTCTAGCCGGCAAGGCTGTCTGCCTTGGCAACGGGGAGAGATGGCTCCTCTCCCTGCTGCCAGGTAGGCAGCAAAAGGTGGTGAGCTGAATCCCGCAGGCAGCTTGGCACAGAGGGGAGCGCGGCCAGGCGGGCAGAGCCCTCTCCGGTCGCATGCAGCCCCCGCCTGATGCCCAGACTTTGTCGCTTGCAAAATGGGGGCTGCCAGCGGCTGGAGAGATGGATGCGAGCCGTTGGAGCCTGTCTCCGGAGGCAGAGAGGCAGGACTGGGAATAACCACCCTGGAAGGAAAAAAAGCACCAGAGACGGAGAACATGGAGGTCAGGAAGAGAGGAGCGTAGAGGCAAACCTGTGTTCACAGTGTCAGGCACCCCCCAAACTTGGATTTCTTTCTACCTTTTTTTTTCTGCTTGCCTTTTATTTGTTCCAGGCCTGAAAAAAAACCCAAAACCAAAACAAAAAAAAAAAAAAAAAACCAAACAAACACCCACCCCCCTTGCCCCCAAACCACTGCTGTGATGGCTGCAGCGTGCAAAACGATGTGCGTGCTCGGTGCATGTACTGTCCGCTCCTCATGCAGCGGAGGTGAAGCAGGCTCCCATCCTGTGCAGCGGAGGGGCTCGGCGTGCCTGTGCCAGCGCGGCACTGAACCGGCCTGGTTTAGGCCTGGTTTTGAAGGCGTGTGGGCAAAAGGAAGTTGAGGGGATGTCTTGTCTTTTTTTTCCCCTTTTTTCTTCTTTTCTCTTTTCTCTCTTTCTTTCCTTTTCCCCCTTTCCCTTCTTCTCCCTTTTTTTTTTTCCCTTTTCCTTTTTTTTTTTTTAGCTTTTTCCCCTTATTTTCTTTTTTTTCTTCTGTTTTTTCTTTTTTTTTCTTTTGGGGATTCCCATCAAGTCAGGAGAAACCAAGGCAGGGAGGCAACAGGCAATGCTCTGCATGGGCACGGCTTTCCTGACGTGTGTTCTTGGCTGCCTGACTCGGGCCTTTGCTTTCCTGCTGCTGGCTGGAGCGAGGAATATGGTGTTGCTTTCCGGGAGGGTGTTTGCCAAGGGTGTGCTGGAACGCTTGCGTCTGCCTTTGGGTGGTTTGGGGCAAGTCAGCCACGGCTCCACTCATCAGGGCACCGTGAGCCAGGGGCTCTGTTGCCAGCCCCGTGGCTGCAGAGGATAGTTTTCTCTTTGTGGAGCGGGCAAGGAGCGTAGCAGGATCGGGGGCTGCTCGCTTATAACCGTGGGTCCGTGCTTCGGTCTCTGTCGTCTTTCCCAACCCTGTATGACCTGGCCCGGGCAGCACTGGCTGTGGCTGTGCAACCTCCTCGGATGTTCTGCTGTCTGTCCCAGCCATGTTGTAAATAGATATGAATCATATATGTAAAAATATATATAATNCAACACAGGATGAGAACCAGCAAGAGCAATTCCGTACACGGGTTCAGCCGTGGAGCGGGGTTACTTCCATTCCACCCCCAGACCTGGGCTGGCAACAGAGGGCTCAGGGCTGTGCGTGGGGCAAGAAGGTGTGTGTTGGGTGGGTGTGGGGTGTAGGGGGGCCATTGCTCAGCGATGGCACCACGGGGTGTATCGGATGTGGGTGGGCTGGGGACTGGGGGGCGAACATGGGATCCATCCCTTTGTGCAGCGGCAGCAGCCACCTTGGCTTGCAGCTGAGAGACTCGGGGGGGGGCGCACAGGGGGAGGTGCTGTTTATCTTCCTGCCTTTAACAAATCCCTGCCCCGCTCCATGCTGTGGGGCAGGGGCTCCTGGTGCCCTCCCTCCCCAGGGGTCAGGACTGCCCCACAGCGACACACTCCCGCTGTGGCTCCCTCTGTCGCCACTGGCAGCTGTCCTGGAGACTTTAACTCCGGGGTTTTCAGCCCTGATGTTACACCTTTCCTCTCTGGAGCGTGACAGCCCGGCTGATGGTGTCACCAGGATGGGCCGCTCAGCAGACAACGCAGTGACTCTCCCTGGGGCTGCCTGAAGCCACTTTGCTGCGTCTTCCCCACCCGAGCAGGCCATTTCACAGCCCCTCGAGCCCACCCCACAGTGGGGGCCAGGGCTGGGTGTTTGCACAGGGACACGCTGTTCCAGCTTGATGCCAAGTATGTGCCAATGTTTGTTTGTGCTTTAAAGCTTGGCAGTGCTGGGGAAATATGTGCTGGGCGCTGCCCCAAGCTGCTGGAGCAAGCTGAGCTTGCCTCTGTTATTGCTCCCTGTGCCAAGAATTCGCTTCCTGACAAGGATGCATTCCTTGGGGCCACAGGAAGGATTTTGAGGGGGCCGGGTTTCGTCTTGCTGGACCCCAGCGCAACCCAGTCCCGCTCTCACGCTGGTGTGTGGGGGTGGCAGCTGGGAAAGGATCCGGCGAGGATCTGAAGGGGCACCCCGGGTGGATGCACGTCCCTGTTTCTTGTGCAAGATCTGGGGGAAGAGCACTTTGGGGCACTCAGGACGGGGCTGTGCCCTGTGCTCACCGCAGCTTCCCCCTGTGCTGTTCCCGCCGGTACACGGTGGTGCTCGGGATGGTGACAGAGGCTTGGGTTTGCTGCAGTTTCTGTCCCCACAAACGCTGAGCAGAGAGCGGCTCCTTCACAGTGGCAGCTCCCCCGTGTCCTCGCTGCCTCCCTGGAGTGGAAAGAGCCATCTGAGGAGCCGTGCTGCTGTTCTCCCCACACGTCTGGGGTCTCCCCCCACCCCCCAAATCCCAAGGCACCAGGATCGCCTGCCCTTGAGGCCCTGCTGGCTGTGCCAAACCCCAATTTCCAGTGTCTTGCGTCTGGTTAGGCACATAAAGGCCCTGAGGCTGGGGTAGGTCGAGCTGCACAGAGCGTTGCGGGTTTTGTCCAAACCGGGGCAGATTTGAAGGGCATTGGGTGAAGGAGGGGCCTGTAGCCAGGGAAAACCAGAATTGAGAGCTGGTACCCCAACGACGCCGAGACTGGCCAACGTGCCCCTGGGTGTGATGGGTGACAGCGGAGCAGGTCCAGCACCTGGGCACCCACCAGTCACAACCGCCGCCCGGGCGGATCCGAGCACAGGGTGCTGCCCTGTGATGCCCCAGCCCTCGTGGGGCCGGCGGGTGCAAGGAGGTTTTGAGTAATGGGGGAAGTTGTGAGGCAACCCACCCGTGACTGGAAGAAATGGGGCAGTTCCCCGTGAACGTCCAGCGGAGCGAGCCAAAGTCGGAGGGGGCTTTAACCAGACAGATCCAGGTAAAACGACGAGTGGGTGGGAAGCGATGTGGAATCATAGGATGGTTTGGGTTGGAAGGGACCTTTGAAGGTCATCTCGTCCAACCCCCATCCTGGTTTCAACTGGGACAGGGTTAATTTTCTAGTGGTGGTTGTGTTTCAGATTTGATATGAAAGGAATGTCAATAAAACATATTGTTTTCATTGTTGCCAGGCAATGTTTATAGTTTTCAAGGACTTTTTTTCAGCTTCCTGTAGAAACTGAGAAGAAGCCTAGACAGAACGATGGAACGTTCCGTACCGCAGACGTCATGCTCGGTATAGAAATGGGGCTTGGCCAGGGGGTGGGTACTTGTGATCACGGCTTGGGACAGTGCTAATTCACCGGGCGGCGAGTGACTTGTGCCATTATTGTTAATTTTCCTTATCTGATACTGTTCTATTAAACCATCGTTATCTCAACCCACAAGATTTTTTTTTCCTTTCCCTTCCTTTACTCCCTACCCTTCCTGGGGGAGGCAGGGGGGGGGGGGGAGCAAACAGCTGTGGGGTCCCAGCTGCTGTCTGGTGTTAAAACATGANTAAACCATGACACCCCCCCGCCACGGTCAGGGACATCTTCCTCCAGACCAGGTCGCTCAGAGCCCTGTCCAACCGGACCTGGAATGTCTCCAGGGATGGGGCATCCACCATCTCTCCGGGCAACCTGCGCTAGTGCCTCACCACCCTCAGTGTAACAAATTTCTTTTCTTATATTTAGTCTGAATCTCCCCTTTCAGTTTAAAGCCATTCCCCCGTGTCCTAGCGCAACAAGCCCCGCTAAAAAGTCTGTCCCCATCTTTCTTACAAGCACTGAAAGGCCGCAGTAAGGTCTCTGCGGAGCCTTCTCTTCTCCAGGCTGACCCCCCCAGCTCTCTCAGCCTGTCCTCCCAGCAGAGGGGCTCCAGCCCCCCCAGCAGCTCCGGGGCCTCCTCCGGCCCCGCTCCCACAGCTCCGTGTCTCTCCTGTGCCGAGGCCCCGGAGCCGGAGGCAGCGCTGCAGGGGGGTCTCCCCACACCACATCACGCTCCCCGCTTCCAAGCGGCCCTTTTGGTGTACGCCAGCAAGGGCACCCCGGCTCCCTGCATGTGCCAGGGCTTCACTCCTGCTGGCAGCCACGGCCTCGCCGGGGATGCTTCGTGCTGCAAAAAAAAACCCAGAAAGAAAACAGGGGCTGAGGCAGGGGAGGGACACGCAGCCCCTCGGAAAACGGTGCCGGCTGCAAGGACCGCCTGCCTGGTCCTCGAGGGGCCGCGGCAGGGCCCGGCTTTGCCCCGGGGCGGCTGGAGGGCACCGACGGGTCCTTTTCTACCCAAAGCGACGCGCCCGGGCGAGGCGTGGCTCCCGCCCCCAGGGGGCCAGGCCGGAAGTGCGTCCGGAAGCGGAACCTCGCGCCCCGCGTGGCGTCATCGCCACCATATAAACGGCAGCGACGGTCGCGCCTGCAGAGCTGGGAGTTGGTCGCCATGTTCGCCGTGCAGGGGAACGCCGTCATCAGCTTCAACCTCTGCTGTGGCGGCGGCAGCAGCCCGGCCCTGGCGCCGACCTCGCCGGGGGGAGACCCGGCCCCNCCGGACGGCCCGGCGGATCGGGCGATGCCGTGATGGAGAAGGCGCTGGAGACGCTGCGGAGGGTCGGCGACGGCGTCCTGCAGAAACATGAACTCGCCTTCCAGGGTGGGTGGCGGCTGGCGCTGCGCCGGCGGGGGTGGGGAGGGGACGGTGTGTGGGATGGGGGCGTCTCGGGCTCTGCTGCGGGGCCGCCGGGCCGAACGGTCGGCCTGAGGTCCGCTTCCCCTCCTTTGGAGGCGAGCCGCAGCCCCCCCGTCCCAGTGCGGGATCTGAAGGCCTTGCCCCTAGAAGCGAGAGGGCGGCGCAGGGATGCGGGTTCCCGGCAGCTCCAGCCCCCACGTCTGCTCCCTCTGCCGCGCGTGTGGGCCCTCGAGGTGGGTGGGCTGCAGGGCTGGGGCTGGGAGAGGCCTAGGCCGGAGCCTGCCCTCGGGGCTGGAGCAGGGCCTCCGCGCCCCTCCTCCCCAGCGCGGGGGGTGAGCTTTTCGGCGCGGTCAGTTACCGGATGGGATGTGGCCCTGGTTTCGAGGGAGTTAAAACAGTTGAGAAGTGATTAAAAATGAAACTGAACTTTGTTCAACTGGGAGGTGGAAAAGCCACTGGTAATGTGTGCAGAGGAGATAATCTAGTTACAGATTAGCCTTGGTTCCACCTCACGTCCTGCTTTGCTCAGCATGACTATATGCAAATAACCCCAAATGGACAAAGATTAGTTAGCTCAGGACTTTACACCCCTGGCTCAGGTGGAATGGACTTTCTGGGGGAGAAATTCTCCCAGATGTATTTTAGTGGTTTTTGCCCACTTCTGGTGTGTCCTAGAAAAGCTGTAGAAACTTGAACCCTGGGCTTGGAAGAGCAGAGTCCTTGCTGCAGAGTGTCCTGGGAACAGACTGGAAGTGAGAACTGACGGTTTTGACCTGATTTAACTTGGAAACAAGTTGTTTTGCAGCTAGCCTGAGGCATCAGGATAGTGGGGCTGGCTGCGGGGCTTGTGCTGGGACTGCTTTTGTCTTATCACACTGCATCTGATCCCAGATCAGGATGCTGCCAGCACAGAAGGGTAGTGTCTGCATCTCCTCCTGAGATGGTGTGTGGTGAAATGTGTGCCTTTGCAAGAGGATGTTCCACTTTTTTTTTTTTTTAACACGAAAGTCTTCAGTTTCTGCCTTTTGTCCTTAGCTGTACTAATGCAAAAGACTGGGTTCAGTTACCCTGGCCAAATTCATGGACATCGTCATTGAATAAGCCACACTTGGGTGGAACGTTTAGACCAATGTGAGTTGGCATTGGTATTTGAAGCTTCTGTAGGGACGGTTACCTTCGTGTGTACAGAAAAGGAACTGGTTTCAGGAAGGCTTCCTGTTAGTTTGAGCAACAACAAGCAATGCCTTTCAGTTTCATAAAGGCTTGTCTTGTTTGCTTATTCATGAGGTGGCACTGCAGGTCAGACTGGGGAGTTCAGTTGTTCCAGTCACTAAAACCACATTAATAAAAGGACGACGTGTCTGCCTGGCTGTAGGTCACTGCCCTTCATTTTGGCTTAGGGGGCAGGGCTCGCTTCAGGCTGCAAAATGACTTCTGGGCTATGGTTCTGACATTGGGGGGCTTTAAAGCCTTTGTGAGATAGCAGAGTGTGACATGCGCAGAGGTGGCAGCTGTGTCTGAGGTGGGGAGGAAGGAACTAGAAATGGGTTATGGGCTTTTTTTTTTTGTCTGGCCCAGGCGAGCGTGAGCAGCTGAGCTATCTCCAGAGCAGGCAGGTGCTTGCTCTCCATCACTGATACTTGGCAGTGACTCTTACACCTTTTGGACCTAGAGTGTTGGGGCTGTGTCTTCTCCCTGGTGGCCTCGCAGGGTATTTAATGTCATGTGCATGCCTACCTCTAAACCGGCATCTCTTTGCAGGAATGCTGCGGAAGCTGAAAATCCAGAAAGAGGAAGATCTGCAGTCAGTATGTGAAGTGGCTGCCCACGTGTTCAGTGACGGAGTAACAAATTGGGGTCGAGTGGTGACACTCATCTCCTTTGGTGCCTTTGTTGCAAAACACCTGAAAAGCATAAACCAGGAGAAGTGCATCAGCTCGCTGGCGGGGATCATCACAGATGCGCTTGTCTCATCTAAGCGCGAGTGGCTGATGAGCCAGGGAGGCTGGGTGAGTCACTGCCTGTCCTGAATGCTGAGCTTTTCAGAGCAATCCACTATTTTCCTATTTCTGTGGCATTTCACTGACAACCATGTGTGTCAGCAAAGCACAGAGATGACTCACTGCTCCAGTTAAAACCACAGTTTTTTAAAGCCACACCTAGCTGGAGTTCTGGTGTTTCAGGAGCTCCTTGCTATGAGCTGCCTGAAGCAGTCTTGACCTAAAAATGTGCCCCCGCCCCAGTGTGGAGGGGTCAGCATTCCCAAAGATGAGTCAATCCCGGGTGCACAGAGCTTGCTTGAAGCTGGTCACAGCTCATTGCTACCTCTGCGGGGTGGGCTGTGGCCATAATGAATCTGGGGGAGTGCACTCAGTGGATGTGCTGGGCAGGCTGTACCCCAGCCCACTGCCAGGAAAAAAGGTTTTCCATGCCTTCCTGCCAAAAAAGGATGACTGGCAGGAAATTACTTTCCCTTCTTTCTCCTAGGAGGGCTTTGTCGACTTCTTTCGAGTCGAGGACCTGGAAGGCAGCATCAGACATGTACTGATGGTGTTTGCAGGCGTGGCTGGACTGGGAGCAAGCTTGGCCTACATGATCCGGTGAGCCAGGGTATGCTGCAGAGGGACAAAACTCTGGGTGGATTGGCTCTGTTTGGGGCTGGCGAGCTGATCACTTCCTCCTGTGCGTTCTTATGAAGCTGGACTTGAGTCACCCAAGGAGAATATCTAGGCATCCCCTGAGCAATCCTTTCCTAAGAAGGAAGGTGTGATCCAGTCAGATTGTGGCTACTGATGAGGATTTATTATTGCTTTGGGAACAGAAAGTGGAAGAATTTGTATTCTGCTTCCTTCAAGAGGATGATGACAGAAAGCTCAAGTGGACTGCTTCAGTTCTATCCTGGAGGGAACCAATCTGCTTAGCAGGAGGCCAGGGAGCACCAGCAGCTGTTGTCTGGACTGAAGCCTCCTGGGCTTGGCATGGCACCTGTGCATGGAGCAGATGTTTCAGGGTTGTGGTTGTGGGGTTCTGGAAATAGTAGTTTGCGGTGCTGGTGTCCTGCCTAAGCTTGTGGCTTTTCTGTTGGAGCAGAAGCATTGAACGCTGGTGTTGTGTGTGCCTGCGCCTACCCCGAGGTGTGCGGGTGAGCAGGTCTTCGGCCACTGCTGGCTCTGCACGCATCTGCCTTCCAGAAGCAGTAGAGCCACACTAGCAGCCGAGATGTGTGCCCTGCTGCTGGAATGTGGGCGCTGGAGCCCCCATGGCCCCTTTTCCGCCAGCAAGGCTTCAGCCCAGTCACTGAGCAGGCAGAGGAGAGGTGGGGGCTCAGAGTGGTGACCACAGCCAGCCGCAGCCCAGCTGCATTGGTCTGTCTGGCTGAGCTCAGCTACACTGATGCGACTCACCACACACAGGCAGTTTAAAAATAGGGAGTGTGTTTGTAAGTATGTAAAACCCCACGTGGGGTGGGGAGGCTGTAGAGAACTTGTAAATAGCTATAAATCTGTAGAATATGTACATTTTTACAGAGCTAATGATACAAAAAGGAGGAATTTTGAATGTTGAACTGCTTATGGGTGCACTGTACTTCATTCCTCAAGTGAAGTAGCATTTTTGTGGCGAAGCCTTCTCCTGCCTTGACTCCAAACGAGCCTTTCTCTGATGTACTTGAGCAACATTGCCAGGGAGTGTAACGAGGATCGTTGGCCTGGCGGACTCTCATTGTGCCCACGGCTTGCTGGCAACCGTTGATGTTTCTGTTTATTTTAATCTTTTTGGTTATTCTAGCCCTTGCAGTGGGTGGGGAGCTGTGGAAGTTGGTATCAGTCACTTCCTTGTCTTCCCCTCATTTTGATCCTCTAAGCCGCGAGTTGAACGAAGCTGATCTTTGAATGTAGTTGTTCTGGAGCAGAATAAAACTCACCAGCTCGGATCTACGGCTTGTGCAAGTCCATCAGTGCCAGCCCTGGGCTTGGTCCATGGTCTCCAGCTGGTAGCGTTGCTTCTTGGTGGGCTTCCAGCGCTCATCTGCCTTGAGCCCTCCGACTGTGGACTGGTTGGTTCTCGGGGAGCTCAGCTCTGTGGGACTGGATCCCACACAGCGAGGAACGTCCTCGTCCACAGTGCTTGACCTGCAGCCTGAGTGATGCCCTACGGAAACCAAAGTGGAGAGATGGAAGATGGTGCTATTGTCAGGCCTGCTTGTTTGGTCAACAAGCACTTAGTTTTTTCAATAAATGTCTTTGTTCTCAATCCTCTAATATAAAACTTGCCATTTCCTGCAACGAGATGGTGATGTGCTAAATGCTTCTACTCTGCTTTGCTGGTGGGGGCCTGTTCACACGGATGCTGCCTGTGGGCACCCCGCAGCCTTTTGCTTTCATTAGAAAGCCTCTGCAGGCTGCGGAAAACTGCTCTGGATGTCTTGTGTCACCTGTTGGGGTTCCCCAGAGCTGCTCCATGCTGAGATGCTCTTTTCCTTCACTGTCGACGTGTGTGGGGAAAGTCCACGAGGCGCCTTGCGCTTGGTGCCTGCACACTCCGAAACCACTCTTCTTGCAGTGCCCGAAGCATGCTGGGGCTCGTCACCCTGTGGGTCAGCAAGGTGAGGACCCCCAGCCTCCATGAGAAGGGGACCTTCTCCCAGCCCAGGGGTGAGCTCTGCTCCTCCCCTCTTGCAGTGGGGGGGGAGACGTGCTCTTTGTTGTCTCGCATTTGCCTTGTCCCTGCTGCCTGGGCAGAGCAAGCTGGTGTTGCAGTTGCTGCGGCCTCTTTAGGGGGATCCTGCTCCCCGAGACTGCTCCTTGCCCCGCGGCCCCTGAGTTTCAATTCCTGCAGGCTGGGGATGGAGGAAGTGCACGGCCCGCCCAGGGCTGGAGGGCGCAGCATGGCTACGTGCGTACGGGCAGCGCTTTGACGAACAGCTTCCTCCTGCTGTGACCAGCTCTGCTGTGGGAGCTGCAGCTGGAAAATCCCCCTACTGAGGAGCAAAGTACTTCCCTGCCCCAAAAACTGTGCGGTGGCTCCAGCTGCGTGGGCTGTCAAGCCTTGCTGCAGATGCGGCGAGGCAGCAGCTTCCTGTGGTGCTGGTGGGGCCCTCGCTACCGAAAACAAGTTGGCAACTCAGACCTGCTATGCAATAGTGCAAAATCTTTTTTTGTTGTGGTTTGTTTTTTTTTTTTCCTTTAAAAATGCTGTGTCTTTCTGAGCTATTTTGGTCCCGTTTGGTCCCCTGGGCTGCAGTGGGGCCCTCATGCAAAGCTGGGCCTTTGCCATGGAAATATGCAAAGGTGCTGGGGGGGTGGGGGGAGTGTCGGGGCTGCTGGTGCTTCTGGAAGCCGCAGCCTGATAACGCCTGGCTCGCTGCCGATAAACTGGGGGCTTCCTCTTCCGCCCCAGCCAGGGCTTTTCGCAGAAACCAGCTTCGACTTCTCTGAACTGTTTGTGTAAATAAGAGGGGGGGGTGGGGGGGATTAAAGCATTTGCTGTGCCTGATGGGGGGGGCGCTGCAGGTTAGGGGTATCTTCAGCACCACCACCCCCCCCCCGGCTGCGTTGGGGTCCCCCTTGGCCTGGGATGGGGGGCAGGAGGGGAGGTGTTCGGGGAGCAATGCCAGTCCCTCCCCTGCTCCTGCACCCAGCAGGGCTGAGCAGGATCTGGCCCTGCTGCCTTCATCCTTCGAAAGCCGGCAGCGTTGACGTCCTGGTGTGGGTGGGGGCACATGCAAATACAAAAAGTCCCCTGCGCTGTGAAAAAGCCCCAATCCCTGCCCATTTCTGGCTCAGTGGCCCTAATCCTGTGTTGGGGGTCTCAGATAATAAATATTTCATGTGATTTCTTGCAACAGGAGCCGGGGCTGCTGTTGCCCCAGACGTCCCTTTCCTCTCGGGTAGGGGGGGTTCCAGGGGGTCGGGGGCCTGCACCCCTATCTGGCTGGCACAGTGCTTCCCCTCGCAACCTGCCTGGGGACGCAGCGGGCTGCAGCCCCCTCCCACGGCGGGGGGAGGCAGTTTGGGGCTGGGTCCATGGGGAACCTCTGGGATCTGAGTCAGAGGGGCTGGGCAGGGACAGGTCCTTGGAAGGGAGAGGCTTTAGGGGGAGAGGGGCTTCCTGGAGCTGCGCTACCGTAGAAACGGCCCTGGGGTCATCCGGGTGGCCACAGGTGGGTGCTGGGGACATCCCCCCCCCCCC
>VXBH01003708.1:0-27348 GCA_013400035.1 Rynchops niger
AAACACTACTTGTGCTCCTGATTTGCAGCAAATAAAAAAATTATTTGCTGCAAACAGAGGAATACAGCAACACATTCAGCAATCACAGAAATCTGAAATTACTGAAAGCAATGCTGAGAAAAAGTAAAGGTACAGTGTTAAAGAACTGCTCTATTTGCCACCATTAGCTCCAGACAGGTAAATGATTTTGATTTAATTTGAAATCTCTCAAGGAAATTAGTTCTAGAAAGCCAGCTGAGTGACTTATTATACTAATCCATACTTCCCCAGAGACACTTACCTTTGCTGAAATCTTTAGGATCCAATGATAAGCTATAGCCAGGGAGAGTTTCCAAAAGCAATTTGTAGCAGGCCCTCCACCCAGGTTCTGGGATGCTGGGTGCAGCGCACTGCATTGCTGCGATACGCTTGAAAAAAGCAGACTTTCGGTGAAAACCAATGCGTTCATACAGCTCAGAAAGAATGCTGTAACGCTGGATTTTTTCTTCTTCTGAAAGCTGAAATTTAGAGGGAAAAGGATTGTCTTTAATCAAAGTTTTAAAGCATATATCTGAGTTTAAAAAAAAAATAATAATAACAGGAGGAGAAAACCCGTAGTAGACTTATCTCCAACACTACAGAAGGCCAGTGTTTTTGCATATAGCCAGTCATGACAGCTTCTACTGCCAGGAAAACTTAAGCTTGCTTCAAGTTTAACAGCTAAGGAAAGCAGCAAAGAGTTCTTTAGCAACTTTATTTGTCAGTAATACTAACAAGCAAATAGCCAAAACAGTCAATAACAGCTAAACAGCTCCACATTTTATGGAAGATATTAAGTATGATATTCATGTACATAATAAGAACGCAAAAATATACCAATTCCAAAATCTATTGATTTACCAATTTAAATGTTTTTATCCCTTTAAGATTAAACCTAATTATTAATCTGGAAATCTCAGGCTATGAAAGCAAAGAAACTAGCGTCTGAATTTTCACGTGTGTCTGATCTTGTAAACCACAACATTTTAATTCCCTGACACTAGACATACGCAGACTGCCAACCAGGGAGGAAGAACATGGTGAAAGGTTAAGCCCCATCAGGCTTAAAGCTGAAACAAACTTGATAAGTAACTACCAACATGTGCTTCTTTAGCTTATCAATATATCGGCACAAATCCCAAGTGACTATTCTTTCCCTTCTGCTCTGAATGACAATCTTGCTTTGAAATTTGCCCCTTCCCTGGAAGTGTTCAAGACCAGACTGGATGGGACTTGGAGCAACATGGTCTGGTGGGAGGTGTCCCTGCCCATCGCAGGGGGGTTGCAACTAGATGACCTTTAAGGTCCCTTCCAACCCAAGCCATTCTGTGATTCCATGATAAATCAGGCAGCCAAGAAGAAACTGCAGCAGAAACTCTGGAAGCTACCAACTACTTCATCTCCATCCCAGTAACAAGCACTACTGAGTTCTGAAGGTGGACCGATACTGACACCTAGTGCGCAATATCTGGCACGCACAACCAAAAGCAATATAAAATACTTGAAATTACTCTAAAGCTGTGAACACGTTTTGCAAAGGCGTTTAAAGTGGCAAATTTCATACAAAAATAGCTGTTTCTGTCCTTTGGTGCATTTCTGTGACTCGTTCTTCAAAACTGAAAGTATCAATCAGTGGATTCTGTGCGTTTAACTTCAGATACTTACAGCCTTGGAAAGTCCTATGAAGATGCTAGCCAAATTTTTACGGGAATAGTTAGGTCTTATAAATGAAGCTTCAAAATATCTTTTAGTCACTTAAGTCCTAATGTAATTACAAAAAAAAATAGTTTGTTTTCAAAAAAAAAATCACTTCTAATTCTGGATATACGGATATGAGACCCTAGAATTTTCCGGAAGCGCCACAACCTCGTCTGATCGTTCAAATCTTAGTAGTTCAGGACATGCAGACACACAGGCAGATAGACTAGCAAATCATTTTAGAAAGCTTCAGACAGTTTTTGAAGCCAAAGTTTCTATCTCCCTCAGAACTGACAACACAAGATGATGACCAATGCAAAAATACTGCCCATCCATATAAAAGACCGATCCCTGTAACAGGAGTTGTAAAAAGGCAATTGCGCCAAGCTGAAAACTGTCATGAATCAATGCAGCTGGGAAGAACACCATGCACAAAAAGAAAATACAGAACCATTTTAAACCAGTTTATCCGAGTCCTCAAAAGCTATCATTCAGAAAGAACATGAGGTGTCAGATGAAGGTTACCTACTCTAGCAAAAAAAATAAAGCTGCTTCACCTCTTCCCCCCCCCCCTTTTTTTTTCCATTTACGTAATTTTAAAGAAGTTAGCACAATAAAAAAATATGGCAGCAGAGCCAAAACATGCAGGAGCACATGATCATGTACTAAAGTTAGAAAAGATTAAAAAAAACCACAATTATCAAAGCTATTCCTCAAATACATAAAATAACAATGTTCATACACCTATGGAAACTAGATTTTTAAGATCAGAAAAGACAGGGTCGTGCTATATAGGTAATAATCAGAACAACTATCAGAGAGGCAACGGATTCTTAGAAAGTTTTCTTTTTGTCATATCTGAGTAAGTTTTTAACACTGTTACCTAACTTGTTGCTTAGTGATTGTCCACAAAGTTACTCAAATATTTCCTGTGGTTGCAGGAAACTGGTTTTTTTCATCATCGCAAAGATAGCAAAATTGTGTTTTCCCTCAGCACGTCTGAAGGTGGTGAGACACTGGAACAGGCTGCCCAGAGAAGCTGTGGCTGCCCCATCCCTGGAGGTGTTCAAGGCCAGGCTGGATGGGGCTTGGAGCAGCCTGGGCTGGTGGGAGGTGTCCCTGCCCAGGGCAGGGGGGTTGGACTAGATGATCTTTAAGGTCCCTTCCAACCCAAACCATTCTGTGATTCTGTAGGTATGTGCTACCACCCAGGGATTTAAAAAAAAAAAAAAAGACAAAACAAAACCAAAGGAAAAAAAAAAACCACACAGATACTCCAAATAATTAATTCTGGGAAGACTGCAGCAGGCATTCTGCAGGCGAGTAGTGTAGCATTCACAGACATCTTTCCTGACCTCATAAATTTATAAAAGTTTAATGCCTATAAAGCGGCTGCAAAATAGTTAACACCTGAAGCACGGCATCTTTGCCATCTGGTTAATTTTCATTTAAGTGTTATAACTAACCAAGTTAGCAATTGCACCTGTAAAGGCTGTAGTTCACTATCCAAGAACTGAGCCAGTTTCTTCACAGGTTTGTTTTAAGACAGGCTTTCAAGAGGATCGCTTTTTCTTTGTTTTTTAATTATTCCTTACTATATAGAAATGCTATAATCTCATTTTCTTTGTCATTACACATTACAATTTATTCCTTATAACTGGACGCAAAGGTAAGTCTTATTACCCTGCAGCTCTCCTATTACCAGAAAACACCAATTACGTACTGTTACTAGACTGGATAGGAGATTGAATCTATGGAAAGAAACTAGTTTTCCTGTTTATCAGAGGCATATGCTTTATCCTGTGAGGGGTTTTTTTCTGCTGTCAAGTATTGGTTGTGCTGATGTTCTATCTACCTGCAAGAGAAAAACACCATCCTACAGTTTGTTTCTCTAACCTGTCACTGGATGACAACTCCTTAGAGTTATTCCAGTTGCCAGCATCCTATCCAGTAGCTTCTTGAAAACAACGCAGACTCCACCATGTCCCTGGAGAGGTTGTTCCAGTGAATGATTGTTCTTACTGTAAAGAATTTTTTTCTTATGCTGCAATGAAACCTCTCATGGTACCACTGGTACCTGTTGCCCCTTGCGTTCTCCAGGTGGCTCCTTGTGAAGAGAGAGCCTCTCTCCTCTTTGTAGCTGCCCTTTAAGTACTGGAATACTGCGATGANAACAGCCCCAACTCTCTCAGCCTGTCCTCACAGCAGAGGTGCTCCAGCCCTCGGATAATCTTCGTGGCCTCCTCTGGACCCGCTCCAACAGGTCCATGTCCTTCCTGTGCTGAGGACTCCAAAGCTGGACACAGTACTCCAGGTGGGGTCTCAGATCCCTCCCTCCCTCCTGAGCCTTCTCTTATCCAGGGAGAAACAGACCCAACTCTTTCAGTCTCTCCTGATTGGGCAGGTTCTCCAGCCCTGCTTTGATCATCTTCGTGGCCCTCCTTTGGACCTTCTCCAGTCCATCCACATCTTCTTGAACTGGGGGGACCAGACTGGACCCAGTACTCCAGGTGCAGCCTCACAAGGGATGAGTAGAGTGGAATGATCACATCTCTGTCTCTGCTAGCAATGCCCCTGCAGATGCAACTCAGGATCCAATTTGCCTTTGTTGCTGCAGCAGGGCACTGCTGACTCCTGTTCCACTGGTTGTCCACCAGGGCCCCCAGGTCCCTTCCAGCAAAGTTGCTCCCCAGCCATACAGAGATCTTGGCCTGTACTGGGCTCTCTGGTTATGTCATCCCAGGTGCAGGACCATGCACTCGTCTGTTAAATCTCATACAATTCTCCCTAGCCCACTCTTCCAGCACATCCAGGTCTCCCTGTAAAACGTCTCTCCCTTCTGACGTGTCCACCTCGCCACCCAGTTTGGTGTCATCATCAGTCCCATCATCCAGATCATTTTTTAATGTGTTTAACAGTGTGGGGCCCAGTATGAATTCCTGGGGTACCCCATTTGTGACAGGCTGCCAGCCCAAGTAAAAGCCTTTGTTCACCACCCTCTGAGTGCAGCCTGTTAGCCAATTTCCTACATCTTGCAGACCACCCATCCAATTAACAATTGATTAACAACACTAGTCAGACTCTTAAGCTCAATTTGCAACAGGACATTCCTGATTTGCTCACAGTTTCACTGAAAGAGATACAATCAAGAATAATTAAAAAAAAAAAATCTGTTGCAGATCTGTCCCAAGGAGCTACTTTTCCCTAGTACAGGATCACATAGAACAACAATGGGATTTCCCCCCCACCCCCTTTCAAAGAAAGAATAACTAATAGAGTCTTTAATCTCAAACTACGTCCTTGTGTTTTCAGGTGAACTCTGAATACCATTTAAACCAGACTCTCAGATGTGAAAATCCTCACAAGTCAAGTCCTAGCGAGAAGGAAGGTCGTGATACTGTAAATAAACTGGAGACTCCTGAATCTAAGCAACTTTCAAACTTCAGTATCTCTCAAGTGAGAAAAGAAAAATAACCTGATTTTTCACACTGACCTGACGAAGGTTGATATAAACTGCATTCTGAAGAAACTCAGAGGCTTCCATGCTCCTTTTCTGTATTGCAAGGACTCTCACTGCCTTCACGCAGGCTTCCAGTTCAATCACACCAGCATTCTTGTACTAGAAGAGGGAGAAAATTAAAATAATATTGAAGTATTGCACCTGTTAGATTTGATAAGTATTTCTGCTCAACACGTAAAATCAGCTGTCACGTCTTCCAAACCCAGCAATTCCTTAATGCTAGTGACTATACTGTTAAATTATCAACATATGCCCAAGTGAAAATTAAGGTGTCATCTAAAGTGTTATTATGCAAAACCACGGTTTTCAGCCTCTTCGCTCACTTTTCCTACTTTGAGACACATCACAGCTTCAGTCTGAGAGTTCAGACGAGGAAAAAAGTTGGCAATATCAGTATCATTTTGGATAACCTCATATGTACAGTGGGTGTGGGTGCTGTGTCTGCAACAAAGAAATAAATTCTACCTTCCCAGTGTCATAGCTGTGTAAGCACAAAGGTCAGTTTTACATTAATGCATCACCACCTAAAACTGTTCTATCACAATAAACGAAGAATTAATTTTGCCTTTTATACGAATTAGAAAATATGCCATACAGCACAGGAAACTGTAGCAACAGAACTTTAGTTTTACTGTATCAGTTTTCTCTTTAGTTAAAACAGTACCACTGGTGACAAGTGAATTACAAACCATTCTGCATTTGCTAGTATCTATTTAGGAAACATTTTCTGTAAACAAGTGTTTCAGTTATTTAGCTTGCTTAAGAAAGGCAGAAGACAATGTAGATGTGCACTGATCTGCTTGAGTTTGGATAACAAACACAGGCAATTTTCTAGACAAACAATCTGATCTAGTTATTTCCTCAAACAATACTGATTTTGGATATTTGAGTCAGCCTCTCTCCTG
This sequence comes from Rynchops niger, assembly GCA_013400035.1. Classification (NCBI taxonomy): domain Eukaryota; kingdom Metazoa; phylum Chordata; class Aves; order Charadriiformes; family Laridae; genus Rynchops; species Rynchops niger. The sequence goes on from VXBH01003708.1 coordinate 6,142, forward strand.
CTGAGAGTTTATTTAACCCCTGCTGGAGTTAAATTCTGTTCAAGTATTTATCATCTTTGAAATCTTATGGGGGAAATAAAGCTCAGAATGAAATGCAAGAGTTACTCCACCAAAGCAGTTACATGTTCCTCTCTTGTGCATTTATATCAGCAAAAACAGATCACTGCAGACTGAATCCATTTTAGAAGATGCTACAGAAGTTTCTTAAGCTCAGTGATAACATCAAAAAAAATACGTAAAATGCTGCTTCCTCAGCATCAAAGCTAGGAGTTACTCTATCTGTAGATCTTAAACAGACAAAAGCTAACTATGCTTGTCTTGAACAGCTAAACATCAGTCCCAAAACAAAGCTCTTTGTTATCTGCAAGTGAAACTACAGCGAAGCATAGTTATTACTTGCCGAGAGCATAATGTATATTATTATAATCAAAATATAAATATCCTGCCCTAAGTCTAACAAAGTCCAATAATTTTGTACTTCTAAAGAAATCCTACTCTTTCCAGATGAGCAACTTGCCCTTAAGGTAACATAAAAAGCTGAATGAATGCTTGAGAATTATTTTTATATTGATGGGTTCAAATTTATCTAAAACTATCCCCAAAACTATCACCTTTCATTGCTCCTGATCATAAATCAAACTTAAGCACACAATTTGTCTCATTTGAAAAGCCTCCCTTCAACAGACACGGAAACACCACATCACATTTACATAGCTCAGTCTAAACATACTTGCAATATCAAATGAGAGGTACATGAAATTAAAAAGTGATTAAAGCATAAATAGCTACATTGGAATACAATTAAACTTATCTTTAATGTTGATGTGGATACTGAGCCACTGTTGCCGCAGCATGAAATAATTTTTTTTTCCTCTTCATATTACAAATGCGAACATTCAGCTACCTCACTATCTTATGCTGTGAGCACTTGCACAAAAATCTGAAGAAAATGCTCCAGGAGAGCTGAAAACTGTTTAATTTTTCTTCGTCCTCTTTTAAGAATGTTTGTCCTTCACATTTCCTCCATGACCCCCTAACCTCTCTGCATGCTCTAAATATGAGCCTCCCTGAACAATCCCCTAAAATCATATCCAGCATCGGCAACCTCGTCGTCAACTCCTGAATTCCCCAGAGATCATTCCAGCAGGCACAGTAAGCAAGCAGTCAACTTACACAATGCATAAAAGCATTGCTGCAGTTGATGATGTATGTATTAAGGACCATAAACATGTGTAATAGTTAACAAACCTTCAAATACGTAACACTTCTTCTTGAAGTACTTTAAAAATAAGACAGTTAATCCAAAACCTCCAGGTACTACCAGCAGGCACAGGAAATAGTTTACTTGGCACATTGCTGGTTTAGGTCTTGTCTTTGACCAAAGATCTGAGATTCGCAGACTCTAAACCAAGCACATAGTTCAGTAGCATAAGTTATTCCTATTCCTTCCATTATCATATGTTTTACAAAGTTTATTGCACATGCTTTAGAAGATCCTCTGAAACTAAACCCACAGAGTTCATTATTCACAAGAATTTCAGGGAAATTTCTTAAAAATGAGTAGGATTACCTTGCCGTAGTAAGAAATGGCTTCTTTATATTTATCTATGATGTCTTCAGGACTAAGGCAATTCTTTGCACGTCCTATCTCAGCACTGGTATCTGCATTTATACCGTTTGAAGTCAGCGCACCTAAAACAGAACGGGGTAAGAAATGAGCAGAAGGACTTTTAGCAAATACTAAATATCTTAAAGAACAAAAAAAAAAAAACACCAAAAAAAACCAAACTAGGATATGCTGTAGGCTTGACCAAAGCATACACAAAGAATACTTGCCCTACCTAGAAAGAAAGCATGTCCTACCTAGAAAATACTAGCTCTGGGTTACTATGCTATTTTTAAAGAATGCAAATGAAAAATGGATTAAATCATAAGCCAGCAAACAGGAAATAATCTTTCGCATAGTAAAAAACAAGTATATTCATAATATTTTACACTTATCTGAAGATTTAGACTATGACTAAAATATTGGATTGCTAAAATTAGATTGTGGCCACATCTGAATGTGCCATTTTAATCTTTGAATTATTCCTTGTTCTACTTAAAAAGTACTTCTAAAGCACACCTAAGTAAAAAAAGGGCAATTTTTTTTAATAAACTAATTATTAGAACATTAGAACAGATTCTCCTCCAATCATTTAAAACAATACTTCTCTTCCCTATGTCTAATCACAGAAAACCATGTGTTCCACTGTAACAAAGGCCACCAAATCTGAGCCTTCCATGTTAAAAAAAAATTACCTGACGCTCAGACAAAACAGGAAGAAATTATTTTTCTTATATAAGAAAGAAGGTGAGAGACAGAAAGAGTCTTTACATACATAGGGGATAAGAATCAGAAATAGAAGCCAAGGAAATACAGGGTATTACAAGGAACATGAAAATTTTATTTCTAGAATTTAATTTTATTGCAGAGTTAACATAATAAAATTGAAAACATACATCAAAGGTTTGGCAAGGCTCTATACCTTTTTACATGTTACTTTATCTGTAGGATTACACACCTAAATTTATATGGTCATTTATTGCTGCAAGAGGTTTCTCTACTAAGACAGCAAAGAAGTCTTTGTGTTTTGGAGCTGGACTTAACTCTCGACAGTTAAAAACTACTGTAAAGGATACTTTCTACTCCTCTCTATAAATTCAGAAATGTGTTAATTTACATGTTCAAATACTAAGCAACTTTTTTTTTTTTATATGCTTGTCTACCTTAAAGAATCATACCAAGCACATCTATAGATTAACACCTTAGGGTTTTTATGGGTGTTACGGAAGTTAAGTGCAAAATCAAGATCTTCGTTAGTGATGACTGTAAGGGTACCATGACGCTACAAGACTACGTGTAACCATTCAGGTTTGTCAGTTAAAAAATTTTTTTAAAATCCTCACTACTCATGAGAAGAAACAATCTTGCTTAGAATTTACAGGGACACAATCATGGAACTACATCATTTATTTTGCGCCAGTTACCCTTCAGTCTCTTTGCTTCCTCAAGATTTATAGCCAAAACCTGAAGCATCAGGAATCAGTACTAGTTCTGGCAAGTGGCAGAAACTCTCTAAACAAATGCAAAACATATGCAAATAATAAAAGAAAAGACTTTGGAAACATGCATTAAAATTATGTACCTGGATCAATGAGAACTTCTTGTGCCCCTAAAAGGAGGAACAAAAATGATTTTTTTTTCAGCCTTAAATATAGCCAACAAAATAAGCTCCTACAATGTTTTAAAACTAACATCAGGCTTGAACAAAATTATAAGATTTATTAGGATCATCATTGCTATTTTGAAGGACTACCAATTATAATTCAAGTAGTCACCATATGTTAAATCTCACTTCATTAAAAAAAATAAATGTAAGAGTTCCATAAACTTGCAATGAATTCTGAGACACATCAAGAAGAATTGAAGATTTTTCAGTGTTTAATTTAAAGCCACATCGTTTTTCTTTATTCTTGTTTTAGTTGGCAAGTTTCCATCACAATGCATGACTATATTTTATTATCAGTCCTACAGCACTTAAATCTCCTTGTGGGAGCTCATTTAATTTACACAATACTCTACAATAATGCTTTCAAGTAATTTTATCCCTTTCAGTTGTCATTAATTTCACTCCATCAAATTTTCTGAATAATTGAGTCATGCCAACCCAAAAAGCCAGACTATTCACATAAAATAGTTGCCAAGAGTATTGCAAAGTTGTATTATGAGATACGTAACACCTTGTTGCACTAAACTTTGATTAAATATGGCAATAAAACTGTTAAGATCAAGGGTTAAGCAGTCAAAACCAATTGCTTTATGAGCAAGACAGGACCTCCCTTCAGTTGATTTGCTCAGACTCCAGACTAGCAAAATAGAGATTTAGGGTCAAAAAGATACTCCAACACTTAACTCAGGCATCCTAATTCTGCCTGGGGGAAGAGGAAAGTCAGGTGACAAAATTAAGAGCTTACCACTTCAAACAAACAAAACACAGAGAAACACAAATCAGCTACTAAGCTAAACATAAACCAATCTAAATTCAACTTCTTTTTCAAGGCCAGGGTGGACACAGCTCTGAGCAGCCTGGCCCAGTGGGAGGTGTCCCCGCCCACAGCAGGGGGTTGGAACTAGATGATCTTTAAGGTCCCTTCCAACCCAAACCATTCTATGATTCTATAACATAAAAAACTCATAGCCAACAGACCACGGCCAGGTTCCTGGAAAACATGGACAAAGCAATTCAAAATCTTCTTTTACGCTGAAGGCTGCAGAGAGGAATCCAGCCATTCAAGGGGACACGGCCTAAAGCTCTCCCCCTACAAACAAAAGGTTTTAGGAACATGAAAAGCGACACTTTAAAACATCAAAGTTCCCTTTTCACAATCAGCAAGATGCTGCAGTCCAAGGGCTCATGGCAACAACCGAGGAAGAAACCTGTCTTTGGAGCAGGCAAGATTCCATGTCTCCTTCCATCAGACAAATAGTTTAAATGCTACATTATCCACAAATTCTCTTCCGAATTAACTATTCCTATCAAAAGAGTTTCAAAAGAAGTTGAAGGGTATACCAACAAAAAACAGCCAATATTCTGATGGTTATAGACAGGTATGAAATATATTTAAATTCTGCTTAGTAGGGAAAAAAACAGCACCCAAAAAAAATGCCTTTAACGCTGCCCTCTTAAGCTTGTGCTCTATATTATACAAAGAGAGATGATATTAATGCTTATCTCTCCAGAGATGTTTTTAAATAAAGCAGACACCACAACATTTTTTGAGCAGGCAGATCCTGTGCTGTAGCCTAAAAATGCCAACTGGGGGAAGTCACAGGAGAAAGGTGTTTCTCTTCATCAGTTCTGGGCACAAAGGCAATACCAAGAAACCCCAAAGCTGAAGTACAGGCACAAAAAAAAGTGCAACTCCAAGCGCATTAGGAAACAATAAAGTTAACTATCACATCTACAGCCCTCACACATTGAATGTCAGTTCCAAGTACGGCATTTCTTGATTTGCACAGAATTTGGAAACCCATTTTGTTTCTGGCCTTATCCTACAGAAAGATACACTGGAAATTGTTCCCCAGATTAAATACAGTCCTCACAGAATCAGTTATAACAAAGTAGATTATAAACAAAGGTGCAGTTTGAAAAGATCTTAAATGAAAGGCATTGCAGAGTTAAAAAAAAGGAACTGAAAAGAAACTTTCAGAAAACCTTGCAGGAAAAAGACATCAAAAAAGACATCATGACAATAGCTGTTCGGGGAGACAAGAGTTAAGCAGTTCAGATCTCAAAACATGAAGAGATCATAACTAGGGTTAGGGAATGAAATCTAATGGACCGTGAAGTAACATTTTCCTCTGGAAGGGATGGTAAAAAACCTGTAATCAGTTTTTCTTCACCTAAATGTTTGGTACGTAGTTCTTTCTAAAATCTTGTCATACAAAAGTAAAACATTTTTAAAGTATGAGCACACTAACAAGTTCACTAACCGCTAACAGTGACAGGACTTTGAATTACAAGGCAACTTATATACAGAAGCAGCGATAATAAACCCAAAATATATCTCCTTCAGTTATTCTGATAGCTGTGACTTATTTGTTCCCTTCTTTAGTAACAAGGAGTACACGTTACAAACAGATTGCAACGTCTACTGTTAAATATTTGTTGAAAAGCGGACCAAGGTTAATAACTGTGTGAAATTATACCCAACAGCCACCATAAAATGCTGTTGGCATTTGGTCATGGGACCCAATGCACAGATTCTAATGACTAGATATCATATGAAAAATTAGTATTCTCTCCTGAAATAAGTTAATTTTACTATCACAATTATCTGGTGTCAACATACAGAGTTTGTAATAAACATAACACAAAGCAAGTGTTTACTAGATTGTGATTTATAGATAAATAAAGATGGGCAGTTGTTTTTTTTTTTTAATGAAGGAATTCATTTTGGTGACATTTCACACAAGAGTACTTACACCAGCACTTAAACCCAGCTTGCGTTTGTTTCAGTCTTGTGTATGTGCACAGAAGCAGCTGTGCTGGGTTAGGCCAAAGGCCTGTCTAGCTTATAATAATCAATACATTTTTCCTTCACTGCCCTAGCCAGCCTCTCCTGGAAGCCATAAAAACTTTCAGCAGCCTTAACACCGTGTGACAAGTGTAGGTTATATGATTAAAGGCTCATTTCCCCAAACACAAAGGAGCACAGTGGAACACACTGACAGCCAGCTGAACCCCAATAAATTAATCAGAGCCAACAGAGCTGTCTGGGGGTGAAACCAGCATCTCTCTGGATCACCTTACTGTGATCACCTTACTCTCTCGATCAGAAACACTGTGGGGTGTTACTGTAGAAAAGTCATTAATGTAAAAATTTTAAAAAGAAATACAGCTCTCCTCTTCCACCCACCTCGAGTTTATCCTGTCATTGGTATAATTTTGCAGAGTCAGAAAGTAGGGAAGAAGTTTTCAGGTGCTCAGTGGTGGCAAACAAAATAAAAACAAAATCCCATCCTTACCTGGTCTGTGCCTGTTGCCTGCCTCAGCAGAAAGAGAACCTCCTTGTGCCCTGCGAGGTCCAACTTTACCTCCAGTACCACCTGGATAATGATAGATGACTGATGCTGAGCATAACCCCTCAAGAGCAGCTGTAAAGAAAGGCATCAGATTAGTAGAGAAACTTGCAAGAAGTGAAGTATCATGTCAAACAAGCTATTTACACAAACATAAAGCATGCCGCAAACTGGAGACCTAGTAACAAAGGTCATGGAAAAGCCTGAGATACTCAATGTTCTTTTTATCTGTTTTCACTGGTAAGGTTTATCCTCAGACCTCGCAGGTCCCCAAGACAACTAGCAGAGTCTGTAGGAGTACGCACTAGCCACAGCGAGGAAGACAGACATATGAAGCCCTTAATCCAGTTGGGCACAAATACACAAAACCTGGTAAAATGCATCCATGGATGCCAAGAGAGCTCACAAAACGTGAGGCCACTCACTTATCACCTCCAAACAGGTCATGCCAAGTGGGGGAGGTTTCTAAGATTGGACAAAGGGAAACATCATACCCTTCCTCAAGAAAGAAGTAGAAGGGGTCTACAGGCGAATCAACCTCAGCTCCCTGGCAAGGCTATAAAGAAATCCTTCTGGAAGCCATTTCAAAGCACACGAAGGACAAGAAGGTAATTTGGGAACAGCAAACTGATTTACCAAGGATAAATCAGTCCTTGCCAACCTCACTGCTTCCTATGATGAGATGGAACAGCAATGGATGTTGTATATTTTGACTTTTGCAAGACCTTTGAATGTGGTCTCCCATAGCATGCTTATAGCCATATTGATAAGATCCAGATAACTAGTGTATAAAGTAGGTGGAAAACAGGTTGGACAGCCAGGCTCAAAGGGTTGTGATCAGCAGTACAAAGTCCAAATGGCTGCCAGTCACTAGTGGTGTCACTTAGGAACCAACACTGGGGACAATACTCTAATATCTTCATTAACAGCCTGAATTATTGCATAGAACACTCCAAGAAAACTGCTGGGTGATATCAAATTGGGGAACAGTAGTGCAGATCTTCAATTCAGAGGGAACTTGACAGGCGGGAGATATGAGCCAACAGGAACTTCATGCAGTTCAACAAAGGCTCACGCATCTCAGATGGGATAACCCCATGCAGAAGAGCAGCCTGGGAGCTGACTGGCTGGAAAGCAGCTTTGCAGAAAAGAACCTGGGGGTCCTGGTGGACAAGTTAACAGCAGTTAGTAGTAGGCCCTTGCAACAAAGGTGACCAATTGCATACTGGGCTGTAACAGCCACAGTGTAGCCAGTAAGTGAAGGGAACCAGTTATTCCCCTCTAGTCTGCATCTGAGGCACCACATTTGGAGCAACACATACAGCTTTGAGCTCCCCAGTACTAGAAAGACATTTAACATCCTGAAGCAAGTCCAGTGGAAGGCCATCAAAATAGCCAGGGGGCTGGAACCCATGGCATAGGAGAAACAGAGATAACTGTTTGTTCAGCCTCGAAGAACAAGAGGCTAAAGGGAGATCTTACTGCTGTCTTTAAAGACACAGTGGGAAGGTACAGAAAAGATGGAGTCAGATGCCTCTCAGAGGTGTGGAGACTGGATAAAGGCCAATGCACATTGCCACAGGAAATTCTGCTTTAACGTAGGAACGATTTACATTGTGGTTTTGGGTTTTCTTTCAAACTACTAGCAGCAAAATGTTAGAATAGGTTGCTCCGATTGTAGAACTTCCATCCTTAAATGTACCTAAAACTCATCTGGATGGGTCCCTGAGCAGCCTGATTTAACTGGATGTGATATGAGCAGACTTGGGGACTTCCAGAGGTCACTTCCAATTCAAGTTATTCTGAGTCTATAAGAATAATTCAGTAGTCCAACAGATGGGCCTTAAAATATTTTCATGCCCTGGAGAAGTAAAAAAGTTCTCCTTTCCTGCCTGAAGAATCCCAAACCACACAACCTTTTGAAAGAGTAAAAGGAAAGAAGTGGAAAGCCAGAAGGTGTTATAGTTTTCATAATATGTAATGTACAGAGCCATTAGGAAGTTAAGTGGATTTCCAAGTAGAATGAGAAAACTAAAAAACAAACTGGATTCAGCAATTTTCCTAAAAGGGTATGAAACTAAAAAAAAAAAAACCACCAGAAATTGTGCTCAAAGGTCACTTGTATGTATATCCAATAAAGAAGAAAAAAGCAGGATGGAAAAAAAGAAAAGGAAAGGAGGAAGGAAAAGTCATGAAAAAAGTAAAGTCTAGGAACTAATGTGAAAGGAAGGAAGTTATGCTCATGGAAGTTAAACCCTTGTGGCTTTGGTAGATGTAAAGGCAAAAATCCTTTGCTAACTGTCCATAGTAGATACCTACAGAAAGATTTTTGAAACATCCATACCATCCACTGAAAAATAAACACCTTCTAGGGAAGTATTAAAAAGTCACATGTAATATATATATATTTTTTTTTTTTTTAAGTACATGCTTTACTACAATAGTATATTTTTATGTTGCAGGTTTTCTTCAGCACATTTTTTTCTCTTGTCTTATTAACTAATTTTTATTTTGACTTAATCCTGAGTCACACCTGATATTCATATTTTGGCCACCAAAATAATTTTCATGATACAGAATAAAAGTTATAGAAGATAGCTTGATTTACTTGGTTTTAGCAACTAAGTATTTGATTCACTATCATCAATAGTACCTCCAAGCCACAGAAAGTCATTCACAGACCGCAGAAGTTCCACCGCCATGTGATAATGCACCAGGGAATCTTGTAACATGCCAGCTTGTAAACACAGGTCACCAACATGCTTCCGCATCCGTCCTTGGCAACGTTTCTTATAGTGCCTGCAAAATAAAACATACAAGTTACAGTTATCTACAGGAAACACTTATTTGAGGTAATAAACACCTGAAGACAATTTTCTTTCCTTCTTAATAGTAGATGAACATTCATTTACTCTCTTTCTCTGAGCAAACATCCAGTATCTCATGACCATAATATGCAAAAGTAAAAGAATCAACAATTTGAGGATATACTGAAAAAAAAGCAATGCATCATGTATTTTGGCTACATAGCATTTACGCAGATAGGGTTACATAAAACTAAAAGACTGCACTTCAGAGTGCTTTAATAACCTTGTCACAAGCGAAATAAAACTGAATCACAGAACAGCCCAGGTTGGAAGGGACCTCCAAAGATCATCTGGTCCAATCTTTCATGGGAAAGGGAGCCTAGACAAGCTTATTGCATCTTGAGAACCTCCAAAGCAAGGTTCTTGTAGTCCTTGATGGGTATTGAGCTGCCTTCCCACAGACACTATGCTTTTTTACTTTTAAGCACGCCCAAAAGCTCATTGTTAAGCCAAGGCTGTCTCTTTTTCTGCCTTTTTCCTTTCCTTTGGTAGACGATGGACTGTTCTTGTGCTTCCAATAGGCTGTTATTGAATTTCAACAGCCAGCACTCACAAACTCTTTTGCCATCCATGGATGCTTCCCATGGAATCCCTCACAGCTGGGCTCTGAGCATACTGAAATTTGCTTTTCTAAAATCCAAAGTCTTTGTCCTGCTACTGGTCTTCAGCGTGCTCAGCAGAATCTTAAAAACCACAATGCTGTGATCGCTGTACCCAAGGCAAATATTGGTAGTTTTGTTGTCAAGTAAGCCCTCTTGGTTTATGAGCACTAAATCCAGCAGTGCGCTGTTCCTTGTCAGCATGACCATCATCTATAGCAGGAAGCTGTCTTCAACACATTCCAAGAACCTGATGAACAGCTGGTGCGCTGCTGTGTTGTTTTCCCAACAAATGTCTGGGTAATTGAAGTCACCCTTGAGGACCAAGTTCTGTCAGCCTGAGAAATCCTTGAACAGCCGAAGTAAGGTTTTTTTTTCAGCCTCGTCATCCTGACTGGGAGGTCAGTAACATATCTAACATAAGATCTCCCCTGGTGATGATCCCTCTGATCTTGATCCAAATGCGTTCGACAGAACTTGGGTAGACTCCATAGCTCACCTCCTTACACTCAAATTTATCTTTCACATCAAGTCTAACTCTGTCCCCTTTTATTCCCTTCCTATCTTTCTGAAAGAGTTTGTTGTTTGTAGTCTTCCAGTCATGTGAGTTTTACCACCAAGTTTCTGTGATTCCTATGACACTATAACTCTCAGATTACACATGGAGGTCTAGTTCCTCCTGTTTCTTGCCCAGACTGCGTACATCGGTAGACATGCGCAAGAGGTGGGCGGATATAGAATTCTTGCCTTTGGAGAGGGTTGGGGAGCATGACTCCCTACTCTGGTAGGTGCGCTCATCCACCCTATTGCTTATGAATATGCACGTATCACAGCTTTGGACGTTATCCCCCCAAGTTCATTAGTTTAAAGCATGATTCACTAAGTCAGACAATTTGCTACTGAAGATTCTCCTTCCTCTTCTGGAATGGTAAATCCCATCTCCCACCAATAGGCTATATTCATTGAAGAACAACCACTGATCATAGAAACCAAAGCCCTGGCAACACCATCAGCCAGGTGAATCTGCACAATGTGTCAACTTCTGCCTGCACTCCTATCTCTGACTGGCAAAACAGAGAAGAAATTAATTCCTGCACCTGTCCCTAACTCCACACTCACAGACCCAACGCGTCCACTGTCACTTCAGGCAAGAACTGACAGGGTTTCTCTTGCTACTCCTTTTTTTATATATTAAAATAAATGGTGAAGCTCTTTCATTTCCCAAGCAAAATTAATCCCCAAGGCCAATGAAGTCCTACTGAAAATATTAAACAGACACTTTGGTACAACTGAAAAGGCAACTCAGGCACAAACCCACATGATAAATGCACTAACTTCACTACTTAATTTTTTTTTTAGTAAGTTGCAGCTAAAGAAATGTAGCATATGCAAAGTAAGACACAGGAGATGTTCAAAGCATCTCATGATTTAAGTCAGGGTTCAGAACAACACCGCCTTCCTGAGCTCATCGGTAATTTTACTGTTCTCCCTCCTGCAAAAGCACTCCCTAGCAAGAATGCCCTTGCTCTCCCTTATAAAATTATTTCCTTCGAGAAAAATTAAACTTAGATATTTTATTCATTTACCTACGTTACTCCAATAGTATATCTTTTTGTTCTAACAATGTCTAAACATATAGAGGCATACAATTTCATTGTCCAAAACGTCACACCAAAAAAATATATCTTTTTTCTTTGGATGGTTTAAACTAAAATAAAAGTTACATGAGAATGAAATTTTAATTAAAAACATTCTGTAGATGTCGTTCTTTATTATATAAGTGAAGTATCTCTAAAGAATCTGGTTAGAAGTTTCCAAAAATATAAAGAACAATCTTGGATTGACTGTCATAGTTCTACATTTTTAGCTTTTAGTAGACGCAGTGATACTTTTTCAACTAAACTTAGTCCAGCAGAATATCTTAAAAAAGATTACCTAGCATATCTGAACCTATCAACCTAAAAAATGGCGGATGGAACCCACACCACCAAAAAAATACCCCAAACCACACTACAGGGCAACATCCATTCTCCAGATCACACAATCACAGAATGACAGGGGTTGGAAGGGACCTCTGGAGATCATCTAGTCCAACCCCCTGCCAGAGCAGGGTCACCTAGAGCAGGTTGCACAGGAACATGTTGAGGCAAGTTTTGATGCTGAAGTCTTATTCCCTAGAGCAAGACTTGAATATAAGAGGAAATGCCACCATTATAGAATGAAATGGGGTTTGGGGTGGTGGGTTTTTTTCCAGCTAAGAACTTCCCAGAGGACCCTAGAGATGAGTTAAAGGGCAACTGAAATAATCTCTCATAACACATCTAACAGACTGACTTCACGAAGTCTGTAAAAACTGGAAATGGAACAGAACATATGAAGTGTCCTGATCTAGTTAAAGATGTCCCTGCTGACTGCAGACAGGTTGGACTAGATGACCTTGAAAGGTCCCTTCCAACCCAACAGATTCTATGATTCTAAGTATAAGGGTATGAAGTATAAGAGTAGGAATAAGCATATTAATTTATTTCCTTTAGATTTTAAGGCAGAAAGGCTAGGAGAAATGGTAACAATAAAAATGATTACACGTTACTGATTTGTTTGAAGATTCTTGGATTGGGATGGGTTTTTTTTTTTTTTTTACATCAAAGAGAAACATCAAGTCCAAAGGATAACCACTGCATTCAGCCACCAAATAACATCTTATTTCACGTAGTCGGTTTGAAAAAATAATAGTTCATGAAGAAGATGAAGAGAAAAGTAACTGATTTATATGGATGGAGGACAGAAATTTAAGAAGAGGAGGTAATGGAAGCACATACAATATCCTTATAAAAATTAAACAGAAAATCAATCAGAACCAGTGTCATTGTTTATAAGAAAAACTGGAAATTATAAATGGAGGCAAGCATGTCTTCTATTGCTTCTCTCCACCTAAAAAGCTACAAATAACTCCTACACGAATGTTCCCATTTTTCTGATATATCACATCATATTCACAACTGATGTGAAGATGACATTGAATGAAGCTAAATACAAAACAACTGTTCTTTATCTTTCAGATATGCAAAGAAGTTGCAATATTTCTTATCTTTTATTTTTCAACAAGCATGTACTTTACAGATCTTTTTAAGAAAAAGAAAAATCAAGAAAATTCAAAGTGAAAACTAAAATTGCTTTGCTCAAACTACTGAAGGGCACCAAATCCTACCAAAATTTCATTCTGAGCTTTGGGTTATAGAGAAATAATACTTCCGTCAAACAGTTACTATCTAATCTTGAATCAGTATTGTATATGAGAGTATAAATTGTTTACAAATCAGGTTTTATTAATCTCTGCATTCCAGAATGAAATTAAGATTGTAAGTGTTATATTGCTCCTAACTTTTTTTTTTTAAAACAGAATAAATAGTGAAATCGGAGAATCACTGTTTCCTTACACAGCTATAATTCCTTTCAAAGATGATAACACTTCAAATTTCCTCTCTCTACACGTTCAAGTAATCTCTATGTTTATGGACAAATTACATTCTTATTCTCTCAAAACTGTAGTTTTTAGGCGTTTTTTTCCAGATTGCATATGATTGAATTTATAAATATGAGTCATACAGCAAAAGGAAAAGAGACGGTGCCAGACTCCTAAATCAGAACCTAATACCAGAATCATTTCAATCACACTGCCTCACCAACAGCTCTTCCTAACCAATACCTAATTTTGCTGAAGATTTATGCATGTATCAATATATGCAAAGTTTCAATGCACTTACTCACTTAGACATCAATAAACTTTGCTCATGCAACACACTTCTCTCTTAGAAACTCTCTTTATTTACAAACAAACAGATAGTTTATTCCTGGTGATGAAGAAATTTGCTATTACTTATTCAAAGACTGAATTTAGACCTACTTTTATGGTCTTAAGTGTGGTGCCAAGATAGGATCTATCTCCTACAGTCCCTGCAAGCCTTCACCATCATCCTGGAAAACATTTTCTCAGTAATTATAGAGTAAGTTTGCACTGTATAAATGTATAAACTGTGTCTTAATTTAGTGCTCTCAATTAAGTACAATGAATCCTGAATTCAGGCTTTCCCCCCAGCCAATTACTGCAAGCGTGTCCAAAAAGACAAAAGGCAAAGATTTCTTTGAAATGAAACTTACTCTCCACAGACAGCAAAACTTAATTTACTTTGTATTTGGGAAGCTTGTTTTGAAAAAAAAAAAAGTTAATATCTACAATGTCAGGTCATTAAAAGCATGTCTAAGTGACTGATGGTTTCTTCAATGCATAATGGGGTGCAAATTTAATGGAAAAGCCATACATGCATATATCTATATATATATATCAGCATAAAATTATGATTATTCATTTTAATACCTCGTAGCTTTGCTTCACAGTTTTACCTGAAGAATCTGGCCACAAAGCTGAAAGTGAGAAGCTTATAGATATCTTCTAATTTTTTTTTTATTAAAACACTGTTTGATTATTTTGGCTCTCTACTGCTTAATCCTCATCTATTTGATAACAGGAAGACCACATAAATTAACTGCTACTTTTTCTAGGATAAGATGCCAACCTTTTTCTAGGTCAGCTCCTTGTAGTACCCTACTGCTAAGAGCTGTTTGTATTTATTTTTCCTCTAGAAGATCATTTAAAACAGTAAGTCTCAAAGACACACCCAAATCTCACCCAAAGACACATCACAAATCCCTTTCGGAGTGTGACCCACTCAGAAATACCCTCAGGGAAGGCAATGCCACATAACACAGGACCACACATGGAATACTCCATAGCATCAGTCATACAAACTGTTCTTCAGAAGGTCCTCTCCTCAACACACATACACATACAGTTGACTACAAGACTAGTTTAAAATCTTATTCTCTAAAGTTAGTTGTGCTAATTTGGTATCTAACATGCTCTTTATATCCTCTTCAGAAGAACCACCATGATGATTACCATCAGTGACCACTACTACTACTACAAACTGGAAGACAACAAGCCTGTTGCAGGAACTCTCTATCCTATTTCCATTTCTATCTCATTTGCTACATAAGATAACATGCTTTACCTCTTCCTCCCCAACTCTTTTCTAGGATCCCAGCATAATTTTATGGAAAATTCAGAGCAATATTATATTTCAAGACAGAATTTATTTTCACTACAAACCATCCAGCAACCTGTTGGAAGGAATTTCCGGATCCTCAAAATTTCAAAGTGGCTAAATTTAAAAAGAAGAAACATGCAAAAGGAATTTGCAAAAGTATTCATGCAAAATGCTTCAACAAATATTTCCATCAAATTCCACCAGTTCCCATTAGCATGCAGAACTATAGATATCACCAATCATGACATTATCCAGACTTAGAAGACACAGCTATGGCATTTGATCGACTGCCAGAACATTTGAATTTGTAAACCAAACACAGGCAGCAACAGCTTCATGGCTTTGGAGTTTAAAAAATAAAGCAAATTCCAGAGGCCAGCAGCCGCCTAAGCAAATTATGTGTGTCCTACGAAAAAATTCAGCACTGGTATCAAATATAATTGCTAAATGCACCAAAAGGGGTCAACCACAGTAGTAAGGCTCCAGGCAGCAATTATTTTTGTGTGTATTGAAAAATAAATATAAAAAGCAATACTAAAATATGCAATGAAGGCGGAGTGGAAAGGCAGTACATGGAAGAAAGCTAACTATTTTTAAATATACACAATCACAAGCCTACCTTTTTAGACCCAACAACAAACTCACAGGGCAGTATGAGAGAAGAAGGAAAAAAAAAAAGGAACAAAACAAAAATTAGAAAGACAGAGAACAGAAAGAAAATTAACACTCACATACACATACTGAGATATTATAAACTTTGGTAAATCAGTGAACAAATCCCACCTACGATACCATGTAGAGGAAGGCACATCCATAAATAGAGCCCTACTTTTGCATCACTCAGTGGTATTAAACAGATGCCTTACCAGTATTAAAAAAGAAAGTACCTAAGACACAAACTGATGTAAACAACATTGAAATGAGCTTATCGAAGCAGATTTATAATCATACATGAGTATGTTTATTTGGTTTTTTAGCTGAAAACAGAAATAAAATAGAAAGATTAAACAAACGGGATTTCTGGTATTTCTGGCAGGTATGTTTCCTAGTTTCTAGTTTGTAGGACCTTTGTATCACCATGAGAACATGCATTTCCATTCTTTTCAGTCTGTCTCCTGGCCTCTACAAACAACTATCAGCACAACTGATTTCAAAAACTTTTTCAATTATCCTCAGCAGCCCTGTGGCCACATAAATATTTTTACAAAGCAGCAGAAACTAAAAATAACAGGTTTGCCAAGATCACCTACTGGACAAGTGCTCTAGGAATTAAACCAAGGTCAGACGCCCAGTCCCACAACTTCTAGTTAACAGGACAATCTTGCTCCAAAACTTCTTAGGACTTAATTCCACTATTTTTCATACATAAATTTTTCTACCAAACAAAAAAGTTATTCTACATATATAATATAGCGGTTTCGTGTATATCCTCATCTCTGCATGAGTTCTGGGAACATTGCCTCTTCTGCTCATTTTACAAGCAACTTGCAAAAGAGAAAGATCAGCTCCACTTTTCTGCAAATTATCGTATTTGAAATGCAGCATAATAATCCAGGTTCCGCATTTATGAACTCTGCATCTTAAAAGAAGTCAATCACATTCCAATTATTATGCAACCACATTAATGTTAGTCTTACTAACTGGGTGACAGATCAGTTCTATGTATCTATTCCTAATCATAACCTAAGTTATTAGCCTTAGTATTTTACAAAAAATTGCTTGGAGAAAAGTCTCTTTTAAGACACAAAAAAAGTTCAGTAGCTTTAGTCTTCAGATCACATGATCATAATTACTACGTCCCTTGTAACTTCTTAACATACTCTCATTCAATATATCAACGCAGTTCATCAGCTCAAGGCTACAGCTGCACTCTACATCTAGAGACCTTTGCTATACCCTGTGAAATTTCACTTCAATTTTAGAAGTTACAGGAAAAAATATGCTTATTTATCCTAAGTAGACATCTGCAACTACAGCAGCCAAGACATATACTCTCTGCTATAAGCAAAGAGAGCGTGCCTTCTCTTCCAGCTATTTAATATAGAATATCTGTACTTTTCAACTAGTTAGTTGCACACTGACTGGGAGAGCAGGATACATTATATACCAAAAATTTTTTAAAAAGGGATGGAGAGTATATAAAAGAGAGTAAGGGGACATTCTTTGTGTTTAACCCTTTAGAAATTTCCACCTATTCTAGAAAAAGCTGTTTTATTTGCCTCACTATCTCAATAACATTATCTTTTTTTTTTTATTATTTCATTCTTTAAACTCATCATGCTGACAGCCTCAAAACCTACAAAGTAGCAAAAGTTATTCTACCTGATGTTCTCATATGCACTCCATGCATTCAGAGAACCTTTACCCCTTCCTGAAAAGAATTATACAACATAGCATCTTGGAAAAAAACCCAAAACTGGACTCAAGTTGAAGAAGGTCCTTTCTAGCCCTGCATCTCCCTGTTACGACTTAAGGCAATGCTTTCCCCTTAATTAGGGAATCCGTCATTGGAAAAGAAAACATGCTACAATATAAAACTTTTATTGCAACCCAAGTGCTAAAATGCAATATATTACCATTTCACTTCTAAAGACTTAGGCTTGAAAGTGCAGGTTGGTTTAATAAACTGATCTTAGTTCAACCACATTTCATGGTCCTCAATCTCAGCTAAGTAGAACAGAGAAGCAGAGATGCATCATGCTTCGTGAAACGTCCCTGTACAGAGTCGATCAGGTACACTATGGACATGTATTTCTAACTCAGTCAAGGACAACTCCTTTTTTCAATACAACTGATCTTCACTTCGGATTATGTAAATTTCTCCTTTCTATTACAAAACTCTAATATTTTAAAAAAAAAAAGTCCAGGCACTTACAGTATTTCCTTAATCAGCCATGCAAAATACTAAACTGAATTTAAAGATCTTTCAATTCAGCTTGCTTATGCATCACACTATATCTGCTTCAACTCTTCAATGAAAAAGTACAAAATATCTTCTTGGTTATGTACGGACAAACACACTACCTGTTATTTGAGCTCTCCACCGGTTCAGAACTTCACAGAAAATATTTAGCCACTAGCTACAACACTGCCACTGCTCATACATAAGTAATTTATGTCACGAACTGACTTCCAAAGTACAGTTTCGAAGCATACTACTCAGAAGACACAACTGAATGGCATAATTAACTCTTGGCCAAAATCCGTAGTTTTCTTAGCTAATTGGAACAGGAAATCTTTGTAATTATGTTCAACTAAAATTCACCTGACCTGAGTAATTAAAGCCGAGATTCTAAAAGGGCTCATCTAGTCTACAAAACTTTACCACACATGCAGAGTACAAAAAAGCCAATAACATAATAATTTATACAGCTAATGAAAGATGAATAGTGTGGGGATGAACCAAAACACTGAAAGAGCAGCTCGAGTAGGGAACATCGGATAAGCAAGTCAGAGCAAGTTCAACTTGCTCCGCTCACCAGCAAAGAGGACCAGGAGCAGGGGAGAAAGGTACTGTTGGCCCTTCAAGCAACCAGAGAGAATTTAATGGAGGGCTTCAAACTAATTAGAAACTTAGAGTACTTTCTTCTCGTATATCACATTCTTATACAGAGGTTCTAAAGCTAGGAAAGCAGAAGGCTTCCCAAACCTGCCTGCACAGCTCTGGACAACCCAGCCTGGACACTTTTGAGTATTTTCTGAGCTTTTTCACACAATAACCACTGCTGGCATCCCTGGGAGTACACACCAACATCAAAGATACTATTCCTACACATACTATGTATTTTGATAGGGCTTCCACACCTCTGTCTTTTCCAAGACAAAAGGAAGGTGGTTGCTTCTGTCCTTTGGATTTGACTGCAGACAGAGGAGTCAAACACATTTTGCACCTGCCCGTAGCTAGCAAGCCAGAATTACTAATCCCTAAGACAAGAACTATGTAACACTCAAATCTGAGAAGATGAGCATGCAAATGATTAAGAAAGATGCAATAATGGAAAAAGAAAGCCCAAAAACAATTACATACACAAAACCAAAGAGAACAGTTGTGAGAATAACGGTAGCAAAACAAGACAGATCAAGAATACCAAATAATTAAATAAAAACAAAAAAACAAGGAAAGATGCTGGACTTTGTCACCAAAATAGCAGTCACTGTTTCATAGGATGGAAAAGTAGACAGAGGCTTAGGGAAAAAAAACCACAGTAAGTAGGATTAGTCAAATACGACTCAATATATTATAAAATTATTTTTCATCAATGTTAATCGAATTTCTTTATTAATACCGTACATCTATAAACCATTTGAAGCTTTCCAGCAAAAAGTCTCTTTATAGCAGAATCTGTCAAACCTTTCCTGTGACTTCTTCCTACTGTTTGAGTAGCCTCATAAATTAAATATATTATATATAAACTCAAAACATCAAATATAGCCAGAAGACAAATTAAATTCTCTTTGATTACAACTGACATACACAACAAGATAGAAACAAAGTACACTTTGTCCTTTCTAATAGGCTTACTCTAAAGGTTAGCAACTGCGACGTACTTTTTTTTTTTCCCCAAGATCTGCGAGCTGACAAAAATAGCTGCTTACCTACTATCTGTGTCCAGACCTACAAAATCCTTCTTCTCGAACGGAACACAGAGGAGTGGAATCTTGTCTCCAGATTTATCCGTGGCTCTGTCAAGCCGCTTAGACTCCAAGACTATGAAGAGGGATTCAATAAAATCTTCTATTCTCTTCTCCACAGTTTCACATTCATCATAACTGGGATAAAAAGCCACATCTGTGCGGGGTTGTTCCGCAATCTCTCCTTGAAGCCCAAAGACAAACAACCGGGAATCATAGAGAGTAGAACCATACACTTCCTTTTGAAGGTGGAATTTTTCAAATGTCTGAGGCCAGTCCTTTGCAGAAGAACAGTCCGTGATAGTTATCAGCCCCACAACTTTCCGGTGGGTCTGAAAATCCCCCCATTCATTGTTCTCTGGGGGATAATGGTGCCTATAACGGATATACAACACACGCTGAGAGTCACGCACGTTAACTTGACTCACTGCTGAAATTCGCTTGTAGATCCTGAAAAAACTCTCTTCAGGTACAATGCCAATCGGCTGAACCACAACCAGGAGAGTCTGATGATCCTCAGCACACTGCATGTAGTCAGGAACACTCATTTTGCATCAACTGCAGGCTAGTAAGAGAAAAATGTATATTATTTTTTAACATTCGTAAGTACACGTGGTTGCTGAATGAAACCAGGACTTCAAGGCTAAACACTTCTGCATCCTGTATACCTTTGTTACAATTCTAGTACTTTCTTTCATCATTTTACTAAATCTTCAACCACGCAGCCTACTGACAAAGTTACACAGTGCACAAGGAGTGTTCTTAGTCATGTATCAGTATGGCCACAAACAAAAATCTGTACATTAGGTTTTTCCAGCCAAATCGGTTTCCCATTCATTGTGCAGCTACACAAGCCCACCTCACACACAGGGCAGCAGAGTCTCTCCCCCACAGCCTCACATTAAACACTTCCTAAGGCACCACCTCAGAAGCGATGCCCTTTGGTTTGGGACTTGGGCTCTCCAGTCCATCTCCACAGTACGCCTTGGGGAAACACAGAAAATTGTGTGAGGTGGGATGTAAACAGGCACCACATCGGAATGACCGAACTTTACACAGCTGTCAGCACGTCCACATGGCCAGGAAGAGAAGTCAGGTCCAAAACACTTATTTTTGAGAAAAATCGAAGTCGTTACTTTCTCAAAACACATACGGGTTCATTAGAGGCACCAGGCAATGTTTCCTGCTTTTAAATTTAAATATTTAGACTTCCTTCTCCCCTGAGCTATTTGAAATTGATTTACTGTACTGCAGCTGCATCTCTTAAATGAAGACGTGCATCACTGAGCCCTCGCATCTCCTCTGAGACCTCCCGGACCACCACAGATCCCTTGGAGGATTTCAGCTCCAAAGCACCCTATAAAACATCCATACCACCC
>VXBH01003708.1:27682-37964 GCA_013400035.1 Rynchops niger
AAACTTCGGGGGCTCTAACACTTGGGAGTGTCTAAAAGCGAGTCTTCCGTCAGCGTTTCCAAATCCTGAAAGCGGTTTTTGGCATCTTGGAGACTAAAGGGCAAAAATCCCGAATGCTCTGGGAAGCGTGAGCCATGTGTGAGAGCTGGGGCGCTTCGCTAGTAAAGGATACGGGAACCTCGCAAGGTTCAACAAGGCCAAGCGCCGGGTCCCGCACTTGCCGGGGTAGCCCCCGGTATCAGCACAGGCTGGGGATGAAGGGATGGAGAGCAGCCCTGACGAGAAGGACTTGGGGGGGCTGATGGATGAGAAGCTCAACATGAGCCAGCCATGTGCGCTCGCAGCCCNGGGACTTGGGGTTGTTCAGCCTGGAGAAGAAAAGCTCTGGGGAGACCTTACTGCAGCCTTTCAGTACTTAAAGGGGGTTTATAGGAAAGATGGAGAGAAACTTTTTACCCAGGCCTTTAGTGACAAGACAAGGGGCAACTGATTTAAACTGAAAGAGAGTAGGTTTAGATCAAACATAAAGAAGAAATGAGGGTGGTGAGGCACTGGCCCAGGTTGCCCAGAGAAGCTGTGGCTGCCCCATCCCTGGAGGTGTTCAAGGCCAGGCTGGATGGGGCTTGGAGCAACCCAATCTAGTTGAAGATGTCCCTGCTCACTGCAGAGGGGTTGGACTAGATTATCTTTAAAAGTCCCTTCCAACCCAAACCATTCTAGGATTGTGTGACATCCGAGTTATATCAGCATTTCTCAGTGGGAATGACATATCGCAGTATTTACCAAATACCTTTGAACTTGCTCTTGAAATCCAGCAGTATTTTAATGAAAAGTAAACAACATTTTATTCCACTAAATTACAAATGTAGGAAACCGGTTCTTAGGTTTGGTGAAGGAAACAAAGCATTGTCACACCTCATTACAGCAGCTCTCTACGACAGATTCTCAGAGTATCTTCTGGTTTTCACTCGGGCAAGAGTTGACAGGACATATCGGCAACTTGTCAGTCCTGGGCCCCAGATAACATCCTGCCAGCACTGGTTTCCAAATGGAAATCTCTTCGGTGGTGACAAGTGTCTCCGTATTTGCCTCTCTTCCCATTTAAGATCCCACTACATATGACTGCACCCTTAGGGGTTTTCTGTAAGCCAAAATCTTGATCGTCAGTTGAACTACGATATTAAATTATGAGACTGTCTGATAAAGCATTTGCTGTTGACAGTGGGAAATTCTGCGTGCAGGCAGCCCAAAGAACATTGCCATCTCGTTTATCAACAGATAGCTCATGTAAGTGGTGCAAGTGTATCCCTTCCCCAGAAACATGGGAAAAATGAGATACGTTACCTCTGAGTTCAGCAAGTGTAAGTCTTTAATTCTCTAAACCATTAATTTTAGAAGTAGTTATACAAACATTTTGGGGATATTAAAAAGCACAGTTAATTACCACCTTTAGATAAAGACTGGCATTTATGTAGATTATTGGGAATGTGGCTCCCTCAAAGCTCACTATTACAGAGACCTTGTTACAACTGTAACAAGGGGGAAAGATTACAGAGCCTGGGAAGGGTCACTGGGATCACAAACCTACCTCCAACACACAAATATTCACAGAATCACAGAATGGTTCGGGTTGGAAGGGACCTTAAAGGTCATCTAGTTCCAACCCCCCTGCCATGGGCAGGGGAAATATTAAATGTAAATGCAGGCAAATAAGGGTCTTAACCCATTTTAGGAGACTAATTACTTTCACAACATGGTAAGTACACATTTATCCATGACAGGCCAGCAACCTCAAAGAAAAATGACAAGACACCATTTTAAAGAGAGACGCCTGAGAACCAGGTGTCTGTTTTTAAAACGCACAACAGTTATTAGCTTTACAGATGCATGTGAAAACACAAGAGACATACTGCAAACTTACTTCTTTGAACGTTGCTGATCTGCCAGCTATGGGGAAGAGTTGGAAATCATCATTCAGGAACGGGACTCTTCTATAATTTCACTTTAGATATATGTATATACACATAGATATACTTTTATATATATCTATATCTCCCTGTGTCCTTGTTTAACCCCAGCGAGCAACTATTGTTAAGAGATATTAGTTGTTTAGCTTAAATAATTAATAGAATAAATTAGGTAGGGTTATAATATGGTGTGATTTATGCTGTTTACTTAGCTTTACTGAGCATGAGTAGCTAGATTTGCTGAAGCCTTTAGGCTGCGATAGAGTTAATTTTCCTTAGTGATTTTCCTAGCAGCTGGTACAGTGCTGTGTTTGGTCTGTTAGTATAAGGAAAATGTTGATAACACACTGATGTTTTGGTAGTGTTTTCCCTAAGTTTGGGACTTCTCAGTTCCCCATGTTCTGCCAGCGAGCGCAGGTGCACGAGAAGCATAAACCAGAAGATAAGGAGGCTCCAACCATCAGCAGAGACTGCAAATCAACGAGATAAGAGCAGTCAACAGCCAACCTGCTTGGACACAGAAAAAGAATCCAGTAAGTGTTAGAAGACCCCAGTCCAAAAATCACCATTGGACTAAAAGACGTGTGAACAGCACATGAGGGGCGGGTGTATAGATCACAAGGGTATAATTGTTGAGGGATTTCTTTGTTCAACATCCCTCCCTTTTGAGAGGCACCCAGCCTGGGCTGACTTTGTTGCTGTACCTTTCAATTCAATTACTTGTTTTTATAAAATCTGATGCCTGAGACTGCTGTGGGAAACCAAGGGTTGAGCCTGAAGAAGGAGGGAACGCGCCCAAGAGTAACTCTCTGTGTGTGTGTATGGTCAAAAGGGGCACCCATTGGTCCACTGGGGTTCCCCACTGCAAAGGCAACCGGGTCCGAGCAGTTAAAGGCTGGGGTGGATCTGTGTGACTCCTTGAATGGTGCGTGAGTGCTCGGGCAGCAGCTTCTTTAACACTAGGACCACACAGCCATCCACTCCTCTCCCCCCCACCCCAGTAGGGTAGGGAGAAGAGGGAGAAAAAGGAGGGAAAAAACCTTGTGGGTTGAGATAAAGACAGTTTAAGAGAACAGTAATGGAAGAGAAAAATAATAATGGTAAAAGAATATACAAAATAAAGTGATGCAATGGAATTGCTCTCACCACCCAATGCTAGGTTGCCTTTAAGATTTTCTTCTTAACAGGTCTTTCCCAGGGATGGTAGGGTGCACTTCCAGTAGTCTGTCTCCTTCTCAGATCCCCTGATATGAATTCAAAGACGATACAGATTGAACTGTAATTTTCAAATAGAGCAGTTCTGTGGACTTCAGAAAGAATACAAAACTCAGAAGCTGTACACTCCTTTTGGGAGGAAAGATGGGTATTTCAAACTTGGCCAAATTTAGGATAGAAGGGACAGAGCCAGGCAGTTTTAAATAAAGAAAATAACTGGCTTTCTCTCACAGATTTTTACCAGGAATGTAACTAACTCACAGGGAAATGATCGCTACATTTATTTCTACAATATTGATGTGAGTACTAACTGGGTGGCAAATGCTGACATGGTATTCGGTTGTGATATCCGTGATACCAAAATACCTCACAGATTTGGTCTCCTGTGAACACAGCCAATGCTCAGCATTATTGTTGTGGTTCAACCCCAGCCAGCAACTAAGCACCACGGAGCTGCTCGCACACTCCCCCTGGTGAGATGAGGGAGAGAATTGGAAGTGTAAAAGTGAGAAAACTCGTGGGTTGAGTTAATAGGTAAAGCAAAAGACACACACACACACAAGCAAAGCAAAAGAAGGAATTAATTCACTACTTCCCATCGGCAGTCAGGTGTTCAGCCATCTCCAGGAAAGCAGGGTTTCATCATCCATAACGGTTATTTGGGAAAAGAAACGCCATAATTCCGAATATCCCCCACCTTTCTCCTTCTTCCCCCAGGTTTATATGCCGAGCACAACATCATATGCTATGGCATATTCCTTTGGTCAGCTGTCCCAGCTGTATCGCCTCCTGACTTCTTGTGTACCCTCAGCCTACTCGCTGGTGGGGTGGTGGGAGAAGCAGAAAAGGCCTTGACTGTGTGTTACTCATAAATCTACCCTCTAGCATTGGTTGGAGAGGGATTTAGAAACATTTTTTGACATAATTTATCTCAGCAGTTTATTATTGTTTCAATTCTACCCTACAAGACAAAAAGGTGATAACAATATAGGACTTGCATTTATTAAGATAGTCATTACTGAATGTACACTCGAGTATCTAATATTATATCACCTCTAGAAGATAATTTATATTGTGGCTTTATAAACGCTGTCTTCTAGAGCTTTCTCATTGCCATTACGCTACTCAGCATCCTGAGATCCTCCAGGATGAACGTATGTAATATTCTGGATAATTACAAGTGGCAGAGCAACTCTGAAGAGAAGTTACCTGAATGTGTATCTATCAAAAATGGAAATGGAAGATTACACATGGTATTGTCTGCCTAAAAGCTCGGCTTCCATTAACTTATTTTTGCTTTTGAAAATCTTCATCTCTCCAGCTCTTCTAATTGAGGAACTCCTACACTGAGCCCCTCACCTGAGATTTCCAAATGTTTTAAGTATCTTAAAGTGACTGTTGACAGTTCAGTCATTTTCCATTTGCATTTGCGCATTAACATATAATTTACCAACTGCTCAGATTTAGCTCATATTTTGAACATGACACGTGCTTCTTATCCCACCAAACAAAACTTCATAAAATCCCCTCAGAATGGCTTTTTTTTGCAGTGTGCAAAAAATACTTCTGCTTTGTCCTGAACTTGTCTGTTTTCACTGTTTGTAAATGCTGCTTTAATATTGCTGTATTGCAAATTTAGAGAATGCTACTACAGAAGTTAATTTCTTTTGTCACAATATGCATCTTGAGCTAGATTCCTCTTTCTTGTAACATAAACTTACATTTATTATTGTCTGTGCCAACTACTTATCCACCTACTGTGTTTACGCTTTGCCAGACTGTATTCAGCTCCTTCCCTTGTTTGCTGACACACGCAGATTTTTCCCCAGTCCAGCACTTATCCACTGTTCTTTACACAATAATGGTCAATTTCATTATTTTTTTTTGTGATTACATATCATAAATAATTAAGCCTCTAATTCTGAAATGTGTATGAATTGGTTTTAAAATGTCACTCATCAACATAGTGGCTGATCTTTTTAGCTATGCTCTGCTTTTTTATAAAGAAAATGTATTCTTCAGGGGTTTTTTTTGGCTTTAGCAAGCAACTTACAGTCCTCACATTCTCTCTAGAATAAATGGAAGATCAGCAGCTAGAATTGCCTCATGCTTTTTCTATAATAGAATCATAGAATGATAGAATATCTCAAGTTGGAAGGGACCCATCAGGATCATCGAGTCCAACTCCCCGCTCCTCACAGGACTACCTAAAGCTGAACCATATGACTAGGAGCGTCCTCCAGATGCTCCTTGAACTCTGACACGCTTGGTGCCATGACCACTTCCTTGGGCAGCCTGTTCCAGTGACCAACCACTCTCTCAGTGAAGAACCTTTTCCTAATGTCCCATCTGAACTTGCCCTGATGCAGCTTCAATCCATTCCCTCGTGTCCTATCTCTGGTCACCAGAGAGAGGAGATCAGCACCCACCTCCGCTGCCCCCCTTGGGGAAGTTCTAGACTGCCATGAGGTCACCCCTCAGCCTTCTCTTCTCCAAGCTGAAGAAGTCAAGTCACCTCAGGTGCTCCTCCTAAGTCTTGCCCTCGAGGCCTTTCACCATCTTTGTCGCCCTGCTCTAGGCACACTCTAAAAGTCTGATGTCCTTCTTCTATCAAGGGAACAAAACTGCACACAGTACTCGAGGTGGGGCCACACCAGTGCGGTGTAGAGTGGGACAATCACCTCCCTCGACCGGCTAGCTGTGCTGAGCTGATGCACCCGAGGACAGGGCTGGCCCCTTTGGCTGCCAGGGCACACTGCTGACTCGTATTCACCTTGCCACCAACCCAAACCCCCCAATCTCTTTCCACAGTGCTGCTCTCCAGCCTCTCATCCCTCGATTTTTATACGTAACCAGGATTACCCCATCCCGGATGGAGAATCTGGCACTTGCTCTTGTTGAATTCCATATGGTTGGTGATTGCCCAGCTCTCTGGTCTGTCTGGGTCTCTCTGTAAGGCCTCTCGACCCTCAAGGCAATCCACAGCTCCTCTTAGTTTAGTATTAGCAGCAAATTTACTTAATGTACATTCAGTTCCTGTCTCCACATGATTTATAAAAAAATTATAAAGAGCACTGGACCTAAAATTGAGCCCTGGGGAACCCCACTGGTTACTGGCCGCCAGCCTGATGTAACCCCGTTTACTATAACACCTCTTTCTTCAATAGTATTCTTAACTTCTCTCAGTAGCTTTTGTGAATTCAGCCAACAGTTTCTCCAGCTTCTCTTCCATGGGGAATTCTGATTATATCAAGTTTATCGTTATTTTTCTTCTAATATCATACCATGAAGATCTGATACTGAGAAGTACTTTTCAATGACTCAACATTCTTTTCTGTTTTCAGATAGCTCATTGGTACATGTGAATAAGTTCTCCTCCTTTGAGCGAACTATTTATTGGAGCAGCAAGTTCTACTTCTGACGTTGCTGTATTTCCACTCAGTACAGGACAGCAGAAGTAAAATCAGTAAATCAGGGAGTCAAATTAGTACATTACTTCAGTTAGGTTCTCCTTCAATGAATAAATTTGTTCCAGTGTAGTTCAAGTTCAGAGTACTCAGAGTTTATACCAGTAATACAGAATTTATGCACTCTGCCTTACATATAACTAATTAAAAGGGTGATGCTATAGGTGAGAATGCAGCTGGGAAAAGGCTTTTAACACCGTCCTCCTACTCTCCTGCTGGAACTTGCACAGTACCTATACTGCTAACAGAGTGCCGCAGTTTCTCTCAAGTTCCCTAAATAGGAAACAGAGGTTGAGAAGCTTCGAGAAGCCATGGGACTGCACTGCGAGTACAAATTGCAGTAGAGAAATGAGAGACAGAGGTCAGGGGAAAGAATCTAATCTTTCCTTTTTTTTCCTGGGAAATTGGTGCATGTGCATACACCACCCGGACACACGCATTTACACAATGAAGTAAAAAAATGAGATTGCTGCAGGGAAGCTCACAAGTGTCAGTAACAAGAAACGGATCTTCACTATGGGACAAGAATAGCATCTCTGGTCACGCCTTTATTGGAGCTAATTTAGTTTGAGAGCTCAAAAATACACGCACTGAGCATTTTCTTACTCAGGTCTGCAAAGTACAGCAAAAAGGACTCCTCTAGCACAGACTGGTGAGTCAAGTGAGAGTAGCTCTGCAGGTTGTAATAAGTACAAACAGCCCCTATACTGAGCAGGACATATTAGTTTTTAGGCAAACTGTTGGTTTGAATTTACCAGAGGAGAGATTTATTTCACCTGTGTTCCCAGTCAGGTTTAACAAAGATTTCTTAATAACAATACCGATTCAGTTCTGATTCAAGAGAAATAATTCTAGTATGAACTGCTTTATGGGTTTGTTTTAATTAGGAACAGGTTCAATTCCATTACTGATATGACATTAATTTTGCAATTCCGAAATATATTTTAAAAAGCTAAATTATTAAATATCAGTAATATTGCAATATCATGGGATTTCCAAAGTGTGTGCACACCCACCTTGCGCTATACAGCCACATCGTGGTTCCGTCTCGCAAGCTAAAGCTGTGTTAGCAGCACAGAGAGATGCCTCAAACGTGCTGTGCTCCTGCTCCCATTCTCCGTCAGTTGAAAGCCATCATCTGCCCAGCATGGTACTGAAGAAGACAGAGCTGTCCCACACATGGCCTTTTGTCCTGGTTTGGCTAAAACCATGACACCTTTCCAGGGAGCACTGCATGGGAAAAGAGGAAACATCTGATGATGAGATAGGACATAGAGGAGAAGAAAGAGTGAGTCCAGGTTTGCCCAGACCACCTTAAAGTGCGTTGTCCACAGCTGAGTAAAATGACTACAGGCAGGTCCCTAGATCCTATGGGAGCTATATGGATCCTAAATCCCTATACAAATAGCTCAATGCCCTCAGAAGTCTTGGTAGTTTGATGGGGGTTTATATGTATGTCGAAATCATGAAAGACCCCAGTAGTATCTGTAAGAAATTCACTGTCACAGTAATGTCGACTGTTTCCACAAGATGTCACAAGATGATAAGGATGAAGGAAGAAACTGTAGGACACGATGCTTCACTTAACACTGTGTAAGATATAACTTACACAGAATGGCCTCACAGAACTTGTAACCTCAAGGGAATTATGCAGCCGAAGAGATTATCTGTAATGGCTAACTGTAAAAGATGTGTCCAGATACCGTAGTGTTGGAACTGATGCCAGTGAACGCATCACTGTACCATCCTTGCACAAAGGTGCTGACAACTGCTCCAGGCGCTCTCTTTTTTTAACAAATGTGTATCATCTGTAGGAAAGCACTCAAAAGGCCTGTAGATGTGGTGCGGAGGAACATGGTTTAGTGGTAACTCGTCAGCGTTAGGTTAACGGTTGGACTTGATGGTCTTGAAGGTCTTTTCCAACCAAAACAGTTCTATGATTGTCCTTTGGTATTGGGCAAATTCTATATAAGCTAGTAATACTCTGTTAACAAACTCCCTGTATTTTCCATTTAATATGATTCTTTATGAGTACCTCCCTTTCTGCCCTTAATTCCATGTAAACTATTATTGCATGCTATGGAAAAAGCTCCTGTTCTTCCCACTCATGCTAAGTAGTGATCAAACTAGTGGCCCTAAGTGGCCCTCTTACCAATACAAGTCATCAGGCATATTGTTTGTAAAGCATATTGGAAACTTTTCATTAAAGCTATTAATGAAATGCAACCTATGCATCATCATTTTTGGAAGTGCTGCATCACTGCGGGTGGAGTACAGGAGCTCTCACTCAAAGAGGCACAGACCAACTTCTAGAGCCAACAGCAGCAGCAGCAAAACCTCCGGTGCTTTCGGCAGCCCTGGGCTGACACACGCCGTCCATCAGCGTGTTACAACCTACCTACACAGTAGACACACAGGTTAAATACTCTCTGTATACAAGGAATGTGTTAATAATAAAGACGCAGCCCAATAATCGCTTAATGGTTTACATGTGCCCTCCACACCCCAACCCAGAATCATAGAATGGTTTGGGTTGGAAGGGACCTTAAAGATCACCCAGTTCCAACCCCCCCTGTCCTTGGCAGGGACACCTCCCACCAGACCAGGCTGCTCCAAGCCCCGTCCAACCTGGCCTTGAACCCCTCCAGGGATGGGGCAGCCACAGCTTCTCTGGGCAACCTGGGCCAGTGCCTCACCGCCTTCAGAATGAAGAATTTCTTCCTGTGACCAGCAGGTTGAGGGAGGGGATTCTGACCCTCTTACTCCACTCTTATGAGACCCCACCTGGAGTACGGCATCCAGCTGTGGGGCCCTCAACATAAAAAGGACATGAATCTGTTGGAGCGGGTCCAAAGGTGGCCTCGAAGATGATCAAGGGCTGGAGCCCCTCTGCTGTGAGGACAGGCTGAGAGAGTTGGGGTTGTTCAGCCTGGAGAAGAGAAGGCTCCGGGGAGACCTTATAGCAGCCTTCCAGTACCTAAAACCGCCTACAAGAACGCTGTGGAGGGACTTTTCACAAGGGTGTGTAGCGATTGAAAAAGTGGCAATGGCTTCAGACTAGTAGAGGATAGATTTAGATTCGATATTAGGAAGAATTTCTTTACTGTGAGGCTGGTGAGCCCCTGGCCCAGGTTGCCCAGAGAAGCTGTGGCTGCCCCATCCCTGGAGGGGTTCAAGGCCAGGTTGGACGGGGCTTGGAGCCACCTGGTCTGGTGGGAGGTGTCCCTGCCCATGGCAGGGGGTGGCACTGGGTGATCTTTAAGGTCCCTTCCAACCCAAACCATTCTGTGATACCTAATCTAAATCTCCCCTCCAGTTTGAGGACCGTCAGGATTACCAGACAGCATTCCCTTTTACTGTACTACAGCAGCAGAAGAGGTATTTAGCAGCCTGCAATTACAGTCCGAGTTAACAATTTTGCAGCCACTGGCCTGTAATTGGGCTGTGTACAGGATGCGCCTATTTCCCATTAAAAACAAGTTCCCCGGACGCCGAGGCTGAGGCCCAGGCGGGGGGCGCCGAGCCAGGGGAACCCTCAGGCCCTTCACGGCCCTGAGGAAACGCGGCCATGGCGGGAGGGGAGACTCCGCCACCCCGAGGGACCGGCAGCCCAACGCCTCCGGCGCCTCAGGG
>VXBH01003708.1:53625-68272 GCA_013400035.1 Rynchops niger
AACCAAAACAAAGCAAAACAAAACAAAAAACAACAAAAACCCAAACAAAAAACCCCACCATAAAACGGACGGGAAAGTTTAAATTTCTATTTCAGGGACAATTCCTAGGCTTAATCCCGCGTCCGTCAATACCTGTAATCCCTGCTGCTGCTCAGAGAGTCGTTATTCCAGCAGGTATTTTAGCTGTGCTTAAAGGAAGGGGGGAAAAACCAGCAAAACTAGAGCAGAGGGGGACAACAGCACATCCAAACAGTGGTGGTGGTGGGGGGGGGAAATATTAACAAAACCCTGTGCGATCCTAAGAGTCACGTAGAAATGAACATGCCCTTTAATACGCATCGGTAATGCAAGTACTTGGCTCTTCAGAACACCATCGCTGGGTTGGCTGGTTGAAGAGTAGTTTTAAGCTCCATCTGTCTGTCCATTCCACGGACAAATCTAAAGCAATTGCTCTTCTGAGGCTGTTTCGACGGGAGGGAGCCCCCAGCCTTCATCTCGTGCCGTGGCTCCCCCTTTTCTTAGCGCTGCCACACGCAAAACTCCCAAGGTTCGCTCTCGCCAACCTCTCGCGCCTCCAAACCCGGCCAACGGCCCTGCCCTTGCTCCGGCCCTCTGATATGGAGGACTAAACCAAGCGCTTAATTAGCAGTTTTGCAAGAAAAACGTACCCCCTCGCCTCCTTATCTCGTTCCCAGGAGGGACGGGGCCAGCCGCACAGCGCAGACGGCATTGCTCGTCCATAGCGGCACGACAAGCACCGGGCCCAGGGCCCTCTCCTCACTTCAGCTTCCCGATGCTCCCGCGGGACCGCAGCGCGCGTCGAGGAAGCGCACAACCATCCCCTCGCCGTTTTACCGAGGGTCTACGCCCCGGCAGGACACAGGGAAAGCCCTTCCAGGCCACAGCAACGCCAATAGTGTCTGTGGATCCACAATACAAGATGTAGTGAAATATTTTCTGGAAAGCAGCCGTTTACTCTAAAGCAAAACCCTGAACTTCACGTTTTTGGGGGGAGCTTTCTTAAATTATAACTGAGAACTGAACAAAATCTTCAGGATTTTGCCCCGTTCGGTTATCAGTGAGCTTATTTACTCACTCACTCCCCATCGCTCCACAAGAGTCGGCTTCCAGAAAGTCAGAACTTCAATCCTCTTCTGCCATCAAGAAACTTCATTAGTGTCTACGCCCAAAGATTAAGATAATGAAATGTGCAGGTAGCACATAACCCCAGCGAAACTCCCTTCTGAGATGCCGACGTCCGTAGCATAAAGCTCACTTTTAAATAAAATAAAAAGGATCTCTAACACGGCTACGAAAGCGCCCGCCAGCGCGCTGTGCTTAAACAGGTAGTATTTCTGTCCGCAGAGCGGTTAATTCTAAAACGAGGAAGCGTCTTCAGATCCCTTGTAAACAAAACGCAACATATTAACACAGTTTTCTACAGTTTCATTTCGGGCCGTTTAAAGCCCCTTTAGTCCGCGTGCGCTTTTTTCAAGGTTGAGTTACAGCCAGGGCTTTGCACATAAACTGACACTGAATATTCCCAATACGAACACATTCAAGGTTGGGGTTGGGTTTTGGTGTGGGGTTTTTTTTTGTTTGTTGGGTTTTTTTTTCCTTTTTAAAGTTTATTATGATCCGAGCAGGGAATACAGTATTGTCACTGTTACGGCCTTACATCAGCTTATCTAAAAAAATACGTTAAAAAAATATTCCAATACCTAATTTTTGCCTCAGACTCAAAATGCATTTCGAGCACCTTCGTGTCATTTCCAGTGAGAGCATGACATTTTTCGGGCAAGGGCTAGAAATAGGAAAACATTTTTTCAATGGAAACAACGGTATACAAACTCGGCGAGGGAAGGGACGGGCTACAGAGGGAGTCGCTATCGAGGGACCCTGCGCTAAAGCCGACGTGCCGTTTTCCTCGCCGTTCCCGATACCTTTTCAATACCGCGCATCGGCACATCTACGCCTCGGGAAGACGGGAGGAGCGAGGAGCAGCCCTCCGAGACCACCGTACGGCACCGCGAGTTCTCCAGCAAGTGACAAACCAGGAAAAGGACAATTCGTTTGGGAGGATTTGGGCTGCTTAGCAGTAGGTTCGCTTTGAAAATGAATTCGTCTGTGGAGGAACACAGGAGGTAGCTTTTAACTGCATCTGCTTGCTAAAGGGTATTACAAAACCACCTTTTGTAGTGATTTGGCCAAGCCATTACATTCATAGTAACACTTCGGGCAAAGAAACAACACTGAAAAAGTGACTGAAACACGCAAAACGGGATAAAATGGATTACGTGCCACACCAAGCGCACGCAAAAGAACCCAAGCCGTATCCTCCAGATTAAAACCATCTCGGAGGAGTGCATCTTTCCAGTCATTAACCCTCAGAAACAGGAGACAGAACTTGCCGTTTCGCATCCTAACGCTAAAGAATGGGGCTGGACTTTGCGTCTCTCCTGTCCCCGCGGGCTACAGAAGCAAGAGGCAGTTACTGCTGGATCGGGGACTGATGGCTTTCTCTACGGGCAATCAGAGAGACAACACTATTCCCTCGTTCAGAGCACTAAAACATCCACTGCACTCGACAATCCCACACCCGCGGAGGGGTAGGGAGCAAGATACAACAACTCGGGTCCCAAATCCCTATTATTCCACTAATTTTGCCACACAGACCGGTTCTTCTTCATATGACACGAGAATCCCATGCTGAAAGCAGCAAGGAAAATGCACGACAGCCTCAGTTGATAGTCAGGTATTACATTAATGCTATTAGACACATCTATCAGGGATACCAAAGATGGGCATTTGAACGCTGCACGGACAACAAGCACACTGGTAGCTTAAAAGCTGCCTTTCTGTCCTTGTGGTGTGGGAGAAATGTGCACAGAAGAGAAAAGGAAGAAATATTTTATAAATATGGACGAACCCTAAATATTTCCACCGTAATCGAGCAACTGTGCCCTTGGATTCATGCCGTAACGCGAACGTAAAGTAGAACAACATTTAAAACCAAAGCTCGTATCTCAATACTGTAAAATATGGCAGTATTCCCAAAAAGAGAAGAACAAGAAGGAATGGTATCCACAGCATTTCAGTATTTGCTATACATCGCGCTATTTACAGTATTTTCAAACAGCTACAGCAGATGCAAAGAGGAAGTCTTACAGTAAAAAAGGAGTTTTAAAAAAAAAAATAAAAAAAATTAAAAAACAGACAACAATCAGTGCAATTACCTTCTACTTGAAGTTTTTCCTTAGAAAAGACTGCAGGTATGCTCCAAGAAGCCTGTTACCAGATGTAATATAAAAGTAAAAAATGTACTGTCCTGCATTAGAAACGGAGAAAGCCACACTGGCAGGAAAAATACACCGCAAGAGATGCTACTGTAGGAGAAGGGTACTAAAAAAATAAGAAACTATGTGATTTTATTACACCGGTATCAAGTGTGAAAAATACTGAGTGAGGGCTTTTTTTACATTCATTTATTTAATGTGTAAAAGATATCTTTAGGAAAAAAAAAAAAACAAAAAAAAACCAAGAGGAGAAATCCCTTATGGGTTATCAATGCCACCAGAACTACTGGATTACATCGAAAGGCAAGTTCGTCCATCGACATCTCCAAAGGTCCCAGCCCCGCATTTCTAGTACGTGCAGTTTTGAATAAGCGCGACTTGTAGAACCAACCCGTTCTCGCCTCAAAATATCAACGTTTTCTGCCTCAAAAAGAAACCATCTGCACATATAGCAAAAAAAGTCTAGCGCAATCAACTAAGTTTGGCTGGGGGGGAGGGAAGGGAGGGTGTTAACACAGATCTTCCTCCTATCCTTGCTCTCAGTTAAATTCCAGAGATCCATTGGCATGAGGAAGACTGGGGTTTCTCCAGGTGGGATGCACGCGACCACTCTATTTGAGGAATTTACTGCTGCGGTAAAAAAAAAAAAACCAAAACAGCACTGGCAGCGATGCACAAACCCCTCCAGACCACGACCTTCTCTTTAACAGAAAAGCGTCGTGCACGTACACGTATCACTTTAGACAAAAGCTTCAGAAGCATCTGAACTCGATTAGAAACTTCAGTCTTTTCAGAGAGTAAGCTGGGCCCACAAATACCTGAAACACCCCCACCCACCCTTCAAAAGTATAAGTTTAAAATCCTTGTGGAAATATTCTCTCTTGTCTTAGCTATAAAAATGATCTACTGACATCTGAACAGCATTAACTTACGTTAAAAACGGACAAAGGCTGCCGAGTTATTGATGGAGTCAGAATTAAAAGCTGAATCAAAAGAATCACAACCTTTTTGCTTTTACAATCAGGGAACATTGCCTGGAGGCCTGGATGAAGATCAAAAATATTTATTATGGGTTCCTTGTTTTAAGTGTAAAAGCTTCCCGTAAATCTTCCATGCTGGCTCCAACACAACACAACACCTTTCCCTAACAACTCACCCAAAACCTGGCAGATCTAGAAACAAGGAAATTAATACGCGGCAGCATCTGTAACACGGAAGATCAGTGATTGCAATTCAGCAAGCCAAATGCGGTTGCTGAAATATTCCAACCCAACCCAAGCCAAAATACGGAATTCTCATAAACACAAGTGCTCTCACTCCGTACATCAGTGCATATATAGGAAGTGTTAAGACTGCACAGGGCTATCTCAAATGCCAAACTCGTATAAGGCAGAGACAAAGCCACCTACTTCCAACATTTCACAAGAGCAAGTTTCCTCTTCCGCGTTGACTCAACTCTGTTTCCTGGGTGGAGGAAGAGGTGGAGTGGACAGTGTCATACTATACAGCCACCAGAGCAGAAGTTTCCAAAAACTAAGCAAGCCTAATTATTGCATTCTATCTCCTATGTCTGGGGGGAAAAGAAAAGAAAGAAAGAAAANGGAAAAGAAAAGAAAAAAAAAAAAAAAAAAAGAACAACTTTTAAGTATTTTCTCTTGGTTGCTATTATTTTTTCACCTCCCTGCAGGAGCATTTCGCACTTGCTGCTGCTGGGTTTTGGGGGGTTGCTCCAGAACCACGTTCTTCAGAAGGGCTCTCTGGAGGTGTCTGGTCCGGCCCCCTGCCCAAAGCAGGGCCAGCGAGCCGAGACTGCGCGGGGGCCTGTCCAGCCACCTTCCAGCCTCTCCGAGGACAGAGATTCTACAACTTGCTTCAGTCTTTGAGCGTTTTTGTTTCAACTACTGTTACCATTTCCATACCAAAAAACCTCAGAGAAGACTAATCCATAGCAGGCAACTCATTAATGTCCATTCATCTCTCAAGCATGCTCCTTTAAAACAAAATAGTACTGGCAGTACCATCACACCACTCATGCCTTCAACGGGACTAAGACTTTAATCACCAGGGTGGAATTACTATCAGTTTTCAGACTGCTAAGCACCAGGACTGCCTGCACCCAATTCAAGCACAAAGTCATTGCCAGGAACACGACGGAGAGCGACGCAAGGGATGAGGTCCTGCCCAGCGCTCTTCTGCAGCAGGAGCCACCCAACTCCTTCGCACGGGCCGAAAAAGAAACCAAAACCCCAAAGCAAACCCCAGCTGCCGGAGGGTAACACACGTTTGGTTATTGCTGACCTGAGCTGCATAGTGACTTAGTGGTTATAACTGTGTAACTGTCAACCTCAACTGTGACTTCAACAGCAGGAATGCGTGTGAGAAGAGACATCTTGAGCTTTGTGTTTACCTGAGATACGGCTGTTCTTACAAGACACACGGGAGGTAAGAAAAACATTTTATATAAGCATTTTAGGTGTTCATGGTGGTTGGTTTTGGTTTTTTTGTGGGTTTGTTTTTTTTTTTTTTTGGGTTTTTGTTTTTTTTTTTTTTTTTTTTTTTTGATAGGAGATATTTTTGAGTATATAATTTATATAAAGATTATTCCCAGAAAGATAGCTGCTGGACTTATAGCAGGCTGTACTTTTCAATGTATATACTTTATCAACACTTTTAAGAAAAATGCTTTAAATTATTCACTAATTGACCACTTGCGGGAGGTGGGAGGGGAAAGGAGGGAGAAGTCAAGCCATAAGGAATTAGCGGTATTAAAGGCTTAATAAGATCTGTAAAAGGTAAAAATGTCCCTAGCCTGAAATGCATATAACATCCCAAGTTCTTCATACTCAGGGAAGGAAAGCTACACAAATTTCTGTTCATTCCAAGAGGATGCACACAAACAACGGCTACTCTCAGATTAAGGGTCTGCCTAATGCTCCTTTTCTCACAAAAAGGAGCTGCAAAGACTATTCCAGCCCAAAGAACACATCCCAAATAGGATGCAGTGAAGTCCCACCGTCCGCTTCAGAAAAAAGCTTTGAGGTCAAGACAGACTCTGCCCTCCTCGCCCCATCTGACCACCCACACAGTCATTCACTCCAGATCCACACAGAGGAGAGAGGAGGGAGGAATTTCACATCCAAGAGGTCTCTGCATAACAAACAGCAAATAAACTAAACAGCGTCTTAAAATGGTTGATTTTTTTTTTCTATTTGTTAAGAATAATTCATATAAAAAAATAATTCTTATATAAAACTCCGCCAAATTAAAATTGTCACTGAAATCTGCAACCTCTCAAGCAATCGCGGAGAGAAGTGCGACATACCCCCACCACGGAAGGGTTTGCAGTTTAGCGGTACTTCAGGGGAGGTATGTACAACCTGGCCGGAACACAGAAAGGTAAGACACTGCGACCTGGAATTTGCTTTCTGTTATACCAGCATAATTTTAAATCTGGATTTACATAGCTAAGACCCAGAACAAAATCTGACCCAGCAGCCTAATCACCAAATTAAATACAAATACAATTAACCTACTAATAGGTTTTACATCATTATTTCACCTGAATAACACTGACAACCAACACACTGCTAGAAGGTGAAGATCTGAAACTTGCACACGTTTATGTACCTAAAACTCTTTTATGCAGCAAAGGTTGGGCATTTTCTAGCTTATTCAACAGCAACCGGTTATATTCTATCCGCGTTATGGCACAGAGCTCTGTATTGGTTAAAGCTACTCGCCCGTCTCAGTGGCTAGAGGTAAATGTATTCAAAACAGCGACCGAGCGTCTGCTAAGAGGAAAGGGAAGAGACAAAGCAAAACAAATCAGTGGAAGAGAATGAAATTTTAAAAAACCTGCCTCTCAGCGCGTTATTTCAGTTACGAACAATAAAGAAAATCAAGTCAGCATAAACAAGTTTCCTGGGCTTTTTCCATTTTCTTCTAAACCTCTTTGTGGCATCATAGTTAGTGCAATGGTTTATCTATGTATTATGGTTTTTTTAATCAACCCAGTGTGCAAACTAACAGAAGCGTTTGTCTAATAGTTATGAGTTTTAATTAATGCTTCTCCTAAGAGAATGGCAAAACTCTCACATTTACTATTGACCTTATGCATAATGAAGAGAGTTTCACCCCCCTTCATAAGTAAACTTCAGTTTCTTAAGAATTATCTTTAATGCATAGATTCTCTGACTTTTGTCTAAATTACAGTGAGCCACCCTCCTCCATCAGAGCTCCCGCCTTACCAGTATTCAACATATAAATAAAATACAATTGTTTTGTGCTTGAATGAACGTAGAATGTTGGTCTCGTGTGCGTCTCCGAACTGCACAGGTAAAACCTGCTATGTTGTGTCCACGCTTAAAAAGCCCTTCTACAAATTATAAGCCACAGAATATAGACGGTACGCATCTCTGAACTCTCACGCCTAAGTGAATTGCATATTTTTGCATTTGAGAAGTAATGTCCCCACGATAAGGTTGTAATTTCTAAATCCAAAGCATTCTTGATATGTTAACAGAAGTATAATGAGCACTCCTTAGTAAATAAAAATAAATAATAGCATTTAGTCTATCACATTAATACTGTGAAACATATATAAAATTTACATTAACTCAAACAACAGTGAAA
Organism: Rynchops niger; assembly: GCA_013400035.1. Classification (NCBI taxonomy): domain Eukaryota; kingdom Metazoa; phylum Chordata; class Aves; order Charadriiformes; family Laridae; genus Rynchops; species Rynchops niger. The sequence goes on from VXBH01003708.1 coordinate 61,554, forward strand.
AAGGATTGTACTGTATTTATCACCACAGACCCGTATTCTTTAGATACTTTGGAAAGTAAGTGTCACAGTCCTGTACGACAAATTTTAAAGTTAGCTGTCAGTATGATTTAAAAAAAAAAAAAATTCTTTACAATTTTTTTTTTTTTAAAATGGCACATTTTCTTTTGCCAATCTAACTGGAGCTATTAAAAGCTTAGGTACAAGTTCATTCTTTTTTTAAAATTCTTTAGTCTATGAAAAACATTTTCAAATGCAGCACAATAAAAAACATTCAAGAACAAGCTTCAGAAAATACATTTGCCCTTAGACACACAGAGAATAATCTTTATAAGACAGTTGAAAACCAGAATTTTGTCACTCTCTTCTTTTGAAAATAAAGATTTTGTAAATGCATCTAGAATAATCAAGGCTTCATAACTAGTCAAAAAATGCTTTGCTTTTCTTTGTATTAAAAGCTAATTCACAGCATTTGAGCTCATCAAACTTTAGTATGAATTAGATCTTTCCAAATTATTGAAAGCAATTCAATGAATAGCAAACTGAATGAGGAGTTTTGCGGGTTGGGTTGTTGGTCGGTTGTTGTTGATTTTTTTTTTTCCCTAAGCCCTGAGATCACAGCTCTTGATTTCATTATAAAATATGGGTCTGTTTTATACCAGGCAGCTTAGAGATTTTTGGCAAACCACATTTCCAACAATAGCGGGGTTTGGTACAAGAATGCAGTTCATAATCAAGTTTGAAATTTTGGACGGAAGGCTTTCTTGCAAACGAGGGGGGGGGGAATACTTAAGATGCATCACTCATTGCTGGCTGTCACTGTAGCTGGGGCAACTGTTGGTCTAAGTGCAGCTGGTCTCGTGTGAATCCAACTCTGTATTGTACTGAGTCGCTAAACATTAAAACATGTCAAGCAAAGTACATAGTGCGCAACGTGTCCTGATGAACTTGAACTGCTTTAGCAAGTGCTTGATGATCTCTGCCATTACTCTGACCCGAGGTGTGGCTTCCTTCAGCACTGAAAGAGAAGGGAGGTGGGGGGAAAAAAACAGAGGTTGGGGGGGGAAGGAAGTGAAACCCTATTTCATCTGCCTCTCCTTGAATGATACGAAAACATTATATGCATTTCTTCTGAACAGAATGGTCAAAAGTTAATCACCCTTAAGACACCACTGAAGTTCTGAAACAGTAAAAAGCACAGAAGCATCCAGGATCATCTTCTGCTTTTTTCCCCCCAGTATAATTCAGCGATAAAACCAAATTTACCGTCAAACTGCTAACTGAGGATACCACTCACTCCAGAATTAGCAAGCCCGCTTCCTTCCTGCTTTCTTTCAAATTCGGTAGTAATTCAAAACTATGCAACTCACCTATCATGTTCTTTATCCACCAGATGATACCTGGCTCTGAAGGCAACCAGGTGTGCGTAATATGCTGGTGCGGGGATGGAAACAGAACGGGTACAGCGTACGTAGGTATGACACAGCTGGTAGGTAAGAATCTGCAGCTCATCTGAAGAAAAACGATTGTCATCCCAGAGGACATGGTAATGAGAAGGTCTGCTTGTTCCCTGAAGGCAGATCACACAGGACGTCAGCGTTTCAAACACAACTCTTTACATTTCCACCTCTGCAGGGCAACTGCAGTATAACCGGCCGCTTCCTCAAAAATCACATGTGAGCAATTCTACAGCAAATTTTTCATTTAAGAAGGCAAACAACCTCCCTCCTTGCTCCCCGTATAACTAATCACTTTGCGTTTTCAGATAGGATTGCATTTTCTAGAATTTCATCCCTGCTACTGAAATTAAATGATCTTACTGAAGTGCACTTTCATCTTGTGAAACTTAGGTCTGACAAAAAGCCATCACATAAAGTAGCTTTAGGCAAAACATTATTAGCCTACAGCGATCTAACTTGCGCCCCTACTGAATACACTTTTTTTAGATAATATCAAATGTTGACTTTCGGTGTTGCTGTTGATTAATAGTTTCTGACTGGGAAGAAGAAATCACACTTTAACGACGACAGAAGAGCACTGTGGATGGCACAGATGAAAAGCCGAAATACACTGACGGGAGTTGTAGCGTTCGTCTCCTGCGTAAAGAACGTGGGAAATACCAACAGTGTTATCTTTGAAAGTCACCAATCCCACACAAAGCGCTGTACCTGAATACCAGCGTGACTACACAGGTAAAAGTCAAACTCTGACGGATGGGTGATTTTTGTGTCCACTGTGGTACCAGCTGGAATGTTTCCACTTTTTCCAACCTGTGTGAACAGAAAACGCAAACACAGTAAGGCACACACGCAGTTTTTTCTTTTCAGCTGTATAGTAAGGAAAAAGCACAAGAAAAACACCAATAAAAAAAAATTTGTAAGAAGTCAAGAAAGAATAATGAAATATGAGGTTATGTTCAACCGAAAACCTGGAGTGTCTCTACTATGGAGGAAAAAAAACAGATGAGCTGCAGAATCTCCTTGGAAGTTACTTACAAAGATAAGCTTTTCTGTTTAATGTAAAAATTTCCTACAATTGATTTGACAAATTCTTTTCACCTTCCTATTGCAGGACAGGTTGTTCCTCTCTAATTTGTTTTGTTTATACCTGAAAGAGGACAATCCATAATTCTAAGACAGGCCTCTCCTTCCCTCAAAAACACTTTACTTCAAAGCACAACTCAAAAATACTCTTTACTTTAAAACAATTTAACAACTGTAATCGTAGCATGGTATCAATTTAAAAAACACCTTCATGTCAGCATTAAAAGTGATTAATTATTGCCTTGAAGCCTAGTGGGCTTCAAATGCTCACATGGAGAAGCCTGACAGAAGGACAAAGAACATGAAAAACCCTGTCTGCGAACAGAGGTTTGCCATTCGTAACTCTTCGTCTACAGCAATGGCCCCATTCGAGACTTGGGGAGTCTCCTCTCCAGCCAGAAAGGAGGAATCAAATATTTCTAGATGTACTTCACGCAGATACGGTAACAACCACGAAACACTCAAAAAAATTTGAGGCGAGTACTCAGATTTTATTATGGAATACTCAAATTTGTAGTTCTCAAACGAGGTTGGAGTAGTACAAATAATGTGTTGTGACACTTGATGTGCCCAAACCAAACTCCATGTGTCTAAGACGTTAGGCACCTAAGATACTTTCTTTTCCGTTAACACCACGTTTAAGGTATTCTGGAAGCGTAGGGTTCGCCTTAACTAACCATTTCAGTGTCTACATCTCAGCTGGTAACACCAGCGTCACCCTACAGTCAGTAACAACCAAACCAGTGAAGTCACCAGTGCTAGAATCAGATGGAATGTGCCTTAAAGTGCGTTGGGAATACCAAACGGATCTCCGTTCACAATGAGTATCCAAGGTAACTGTTCCACATGCAGACATCTCCATTATAAACCCTGCACTACCCAGATCCATCTCAATCCTTGAGGATCTTGAGACAGTAAAAAAAACTGGAAAAAAAAAAAACCTGAAAAATTTTATTAACTTAAAAAAGGACTGACAGAGCTGTCAAACAGCACATCCTGCTCATGTTTTATAAAAGCTTCTTGCCAGTTTATTATGTGGGACAGAAAATGAAGATTTTCTTTTCCAGGCAGAAAGATCTCACCCACTATGTTATGTAGGTCTTCAAACGAGTCTCTTACTTCTTAAATAAGCAGTAAGTAATAGGCAACTTGGCTGCTTGCTAGATACTTGCCGGTCACAATTACAACATACCCGTTCATTTTTATCTGTACAGAAGAGTCTGGTGTGATGCCTTTTCTGCACAACTATAAAGGTAATTCCAGGCTGGTAATCCTTTTCTAGTTTAATGCATGCTTCTCTGATAGCCAGCAATTCATGATGGAGAACCTGAATCATAAACGTAAAGATGTGTGATAAATACAAGAAATAGTCATCTTGCAGATTATTCTTATTTATCACGTTTCTTCTTGCATTGTCACTCAGAGTAATGAGACGTCAAAGCATGCAAGGTCAAACCTCAATTTCTTCACTTAATGAGAACAAATTAGATCACCAGTTTCCTGAGCCAGGCGAGAGCTGGTTCCATATTTGTTCAGCTCCAAGCACGAGGCTCGGACTAATAAGCTGTATGTCAAAATCTTTTTAACTGCCAAATACAAATGAACGTTTAATTAGCCTGTTGAATGTACACCAGCCTAATTATTTTTCAGACTAGTACAAGGGATAAAATCCAGAATTGCTCAACTGCATGCTCTTTCCCAGCTCTGTGAACTCCCAGGCAGGACTACAGGCATCAATAAAAACCGAGAGAGAGGGAAGTGCAACGATTCGGGATGTGGGTTAATCTGAAATTAAAAATTCAGTGAAAAATAGTGATAAATGGGGAAAAAAACATATCCAAAGTTTGTACAAAAATTAGTTCTATTAATTCAATTTGCTAAGTGAACTTTACTCCCTAACTCTTGGGTTTTGAGAAGTTGACTAAGTTTGGTATCTTTTAATTTACATATAAAAATACTGGAAAGTGTACGTAAGTACCTTTAAAACATATAGAAAAATATTTCATAAGATATGGTACTTGTAAGCAAGCAAAATAAAGACAAGCAAGTATTTCTTGAATTTTATCGTGAATGAATGAAAAGAGCCAGTATGAAAATACGGATTTACTAATTCTGGTTAAAAAATTAAGAAAATAAGCGGACACTTAGTTTTTCTTTACTGTCCATGTTCTGTGGGTTCCAATTTGACTTACGTATCTTGAATATGTCACAGATGTTGAACATACTTGAGTGCTACAATTCTATTTTGTCATTTATTTTTGCAAAGGGAAGTATTTTAAAGGGGAAAAAGTATTTAAGCAGCTCATGAAAAATATGAAAACACTTTCCCTCCTCTACTTAGTTAAAAGACAACAAATTTGTCAAGGGAAGACTTCCTGAGGTATACTTCTTTTCATAACTCCAGCCATGTAAAAATTCACCTACTACCAGAAAACTATGTAATAAAATCTCAAAAAGAAAAATATAACCTGTTGAAACTGCCCCTCAGAAACGCCATCTCTGTAGAAGATTATACGAGTTGGTTTAAATCTGGTTGATTTGTAGAATTGAATAAGCAACTCCCTGACCATGGCAGCCAGATCTTGGATGATTTCTTGGCGGTGCTGCTGGACCCGAACAGTGGCACAGTATCGATTAGGATGAGCGTCCATGCTTCCTACAACCTGTTGAAAAAAACGCTTAGTATCAAACCAAATTTAACAGTACTTTAATAAAGATATTCCATGAAAATAAATGCACTTTTCAACAGTATCTTGCAAACCAAAGGGTTGACCAAGTAAAGATCAAAAACATGATGTGCTTCGAAGGAGCTTTGAGTTTAGTTTACCTCTGGTAGCACACCCTGATGAACCCAAAAACTTATTTTCATTTTAAAAGACTAATGCCCTGTTTGCAACTGCATACGATTTGGAGCACCGATACCGCGACACCATTGATTTAGTTCAGACTGCAACATAGGAATCTGAACTCCTGAAGACCTGAGTCCCTTTCTGGGACACCGAAGGTGAATCCATAAAACCAAAATGGTGAGGCACCACAGAAATATCCACACCAAACAGACACTGCTCACCAAGGGAATGGAATTTTTTGTTTAGGAAACCTCAAAATTAATGCATTTTGAAAGTGGCATGGGATTTAAAAATAAGCAAACAAAAAAAAATTCTAAATTCTTTATGTCAAAAATCCCAATTAAGCACTTCGTCATCTGGTTTTCCCTGGACATAAATGTGTAACTTTTAAAAACAGGTATTTGCTTGTTTATTTACCACCACAGCTAAGCCTAAGTTGGACACCACACATACTGTCACCAAACATCTTCATTATTGCTTAATTCAGAGCAGCCGTGACAGGTGTTTGGCATAATGCAAGTCAAAGCCCTTCCACCTACATTTAAGGAGTAAATTTCCAAGAGACTACCGCAGGATTTGTGTCGTCAGGAAGCCTGAACCCCCAAAATCCACAACTGAGTCAGCCTCGTCCCCCATCAGCAACGGATAAATTCTTAACATTTTCAGCTGCTGAAAAAGCAGATTTAAATACGCTCCAGCTTATTACGAGTCGCTGGTAAGTATCAGCTAATAGAAAAGCTCCTCTGTGTATTAGCAATTCAGGCATTTTACAAAGTAATTTAAGTAATTAGCATGAGAGCAAGCTCTCCAAACTTTCATTAGATTCTTGCAGAAAAATAAGTTCGTAATACTATAATTAGGCAATCGGAAGAAATGGACTAGAACAGAATTGAAAGTAATAAAACGCATTAGAGCCGAGCAGCAGGAGAGAGCAGGGGTTAAAGATCAGTACAAAATTTACTCACTGCAGCAATGGAAGGCTTTTTTCCATCTCCAGCTGGCGGATGAGTTACATCTGCACCAAGGAATATGACGGGCTGTTGAAATACTGGTGGTCTGATAAAAAGAAAGCAAATTTGTAAAAGCAGCAAGGCTTATGGTTAAGACAGCGCATTATAACTCTAAGGAAATAGCACTCCCTACTCTTGCAGGGAATTAGTCAACAATTTGCACTTGATCTGAGTTGGTCACTTGTACTGTGACAGCAATTAGAAGTCTGGATTAGAGTTCTCCCACTGAACACTTCAGCATATTTTTAAAGCATCGCTAATTATTACTTTTCATTAAAAATGAGTTTTTAAAAAAAAAAAAAAATCGATTTTTTTTTTTT
>VXBH01003708.1:68294-112225 GCA_013400035.1 Rynchops niger
ACTAAAAGAATAAAACTTATTTCCTTAGCATTAAATCATAGAATCATAAATAGCACCTGCGAAAATTGAAGGACTGTGTACATCTACAGATGCTATGATTTTGTTTCTGAATAAAAAAAAATAGAACTGGTAAGGAAGTACAAAAATTGTGGACATCATAGATATTATTTTAAAAGATTATTATTGTTTTTAAACTATGCTTCAAAATTTTAAACAAACATTTAAGTTAAGATATTAATCCACTTCATCACGAGTAAAACATCAAAACACTACATTGGAAGTTTTAAGTTTCAGCTCTATTCCTTAATAAAACAGTTTTAAACAGGAGATCTCCGGCCATGGAATTTCTTCATGTGTACGTAGGGGGGTGGGGGTGGGGTTATGTACATAGATTCTGCTGGTTTCAGACCTTCTCTAAAAAGGAATTTGAAGATAATTATAACAAGATAACCTATAATGCAATCATACCAATAAAGAGCTGTTCTATTGCCATCCCAACAGAAAATAATAATTAAAGAGTTATGTTTTAAGTAGCCAAACCCTCCACTTTTTTAGACTGTCTAGGGGTTGTGCGTAGTTACACCATTTTGTCTTTTTCCTGTTTTCATGAATGCATATTTCATTGCTATAACGAGCAGAATTCAACTTTCTGGCCACATTATTGCTGTCAGCACACGCCATTTAACAGAGACCTTATGTTTATGAATCCAGCATAAAGCTATTTATATGGGGGGTGTGTGTGTGTGTTCTTGTTTTGTTCCCACAGCGGAACCCTTAAGTCCTTTTTGGAAAGAAAAGCAACAATAAAACAACAACAACAACCTCACTGTGCCTTTCTGAAATGCATGCTCTGCAATACCATCATTTTTAGTTGCTTTAACGGGAGTCTCCACCAAGCACGTTACCCAGGCTGAGTATATTTAGTTCAATAAACAGAATTTAACAAGATACACAAAATCCATAGTCCTTACGATACCGTGTTCTTTTTCCCTCCCTAAGTACTTGTTGTTGGATTATTTTTAAGAAGCTGCCTTCTGACTAGCCTAAATATGAAGTCAAAATTTGCTTATCTGTGCAAAACAGGGTGTTGACTTCTCTGAAACAGGCTCCCAAGAATAATGTAGCAGGTTGTTCCCGGAGCGCTCTCCAACTTGAAATGCAATGATTGTAAAAATGCCATCTTTTTATGGACATAGAAGCCTAGCTGTTTATTTTGATTAAAGTAATTTTATATATCTTTACGCTAGCCTGCTCTATCCTGCACAGGTAAGACAAAACAAGCTATAGTTTGTTCATTCTTCCATTAGAATTTCTTGTCACTGATTTTTTCCAATAAAACTGATGAAAAGCTTCAATTTAAGAATATTTAAGATGACACAAAACCCAAATATACTCTTTAAAGGCAGGGCCTCTTCTTTTTTACAAATAAGATATTTATTTCACTCCCGCTCAACTATATGCAGGGCTTCAGTGACATGTCAGATACAGAATTCAACAGTATCAAAGCACAGAATCTAGTCAAACTAAAACTTATCAATGTAATACTAATAAGACGCTGCAAGGTGAACTGGACCTGGAAACCAATTACGAGTTTTCTGTTCCCAGCTTTTGGTTTTTTAAACGTCTGTGTAAGTTAGGACATGCAAGAAAGTGAAGAATCTTGACCACAATTAAACTATAAAGGAAAAGGCACTGCTATTCAAGCTGGTCTCTATTTCCTTCTGAAAATTCGAGGCAAATAAAATACTATAGACCTTTAATTCAAAGGGAAGTTGTATAATTCAATGGTCAGACTGCAATACCAATATTTTTATTATAAGTTTCAACTGGAACAAGTATTCCCTTCCAGTCTTCGTAACGTAACTTGCAGGACTATTAAAAGCTAAAAGAGTTTGAAGAGTCACTTAAACTAGAGTGCTATGTGACCTACAGATAAAATCACCCGGTTATCTCAATATGACGCACTTTCTCTTTACAATACAATACCCTCTTCCTCTTTGAAAGATGGCTTACCTTCCCTGTGGCAGTAAAATATTATTTACGCCTCCTAATTTGACATTTATTTTTAAGCAAAGGTTAGACAGAGTTTGCGGTGTTGTTCTTTGCACATTTTTCATCTGAACGCACTGCGTAGCCATTCCCAGCACAGTGTCGCCAACACGCTTCACCTCCGCTGCAAAACAAAGTAAAGACGAAAAAAATATTCACATATTGGAAATCAAACAATGTAGGAGACGTCAGGTTAGTGACAATTAATTAAACCTAGAGTTTTTGCCTTGTGGTTATTTAAGCTTAAGAAACAAGAAGAAACCAAACCCCCAAACCCAGCCCCAGCCTCCAATAAACCTCCTCCCAGTTCTGTACGGCTCCACCTGCCGACGGTACAGTAACTGGGCCCTAAATACAACTAAAGACACTGTTAGCTCATTTTAACTGGGAAATTTTTAAAGTTACGCTAATTGTAATTTTAGCATTATAGTGTTTTATCATCAGCATGGAAGAACCTTTGGCTAATGAAATAGGTATTGTGAATAATATTAGGATGACGAGCGCTTGTTTCATTATTAAACACTGGACTAGTAATGCAAACTTAAAAGTAAGGTGCCGAGTAACATTTGGCCAACCAGGTTATCAGTTCATCACTGCAAGTTTATCACTTGCATAAAATCTGGCCAGTTTAGCAGAGGATGGCCCACAGAAACTCCAAAAGAAATTCATTAACAACTGTACTATTCAAAAGCTTAAAACAAATCCTCATGTTAACACTACAATTGAGACTTAAATGCTTTAAGAGAGCCATACTCTTATACTCAGGAAAAGAAATTTAGGCTCCAAGACAGGCTCAGAGAAGATGTAACACCACCATCACCCCCCGGCTTCGGCAACAGGAGAAGGAAAGAGGCTTTTTGAGGAGCAGAGTGAGAAGACGAGAAAAAGCAAGACTGTGAGTATAGGAACTGCAAGAGTATGGAAGAGCGCATGGAGAAAACAGAGATAATTAGAGGGGGCAGAAAGAACTATAATTAAAGATAATAACAAGGAAAGCAGATGAGAGTGGTACCACATCCTTTTAGTGGTTAAGTAGCGGAAGGAGTCCCCTTTTAATGCCAAGCAGAAAAGTGAAAATATCATCTTGCACTGAATTTCTATTGAACAAATTAGAGATGAGCAACAACTTCCTTTGCAAGGCTGAATTCAAGGTGAAAATAAAAGGTACTATTTCATTAAGGTGCCTTTTTAAATCTCTCTTTTTACCTTGTACGAGAAAATCTTGGGAAAAGAGAGTTAGGAAATTATGTTCTGCTATATTACATTGGTGAGGGATGGGAGAAAACAGATCTGCAGCTGCTTGGAAGATCTGAGCCATTAGAGAAGAGAATCCATAAAGCTATGGGAGAAAAATAGTGGAATGGTGCTGCAATTAGGCAAGGTGAGTGAAAAAAGGAGGAAGATGGGGTAGGAAAATGAGCAGTCTTCCCTATAGGAAGCTCTAGTTAAAACCAAAATGCCTGGTTTATCTAAAACATAATAAATCCCACGCATATGTGCTATGTAAAATGCACTAATTGTCAATCTGGCTCCAAAAATCAGTTTAAGTTGCTGAGTTTTCACCTTCCATGCATCTGTGTCCTTGCAACCCAAGAATTAAAGAATAGGAAAAAGTGATTGGCAGAAATCTCCTTCACTCAACTTTTTTTGCCAAAGGGTGATGGTGTGAGTAAGCAAAGAATGTTCTAAAAGCTACACGGTTCTTCAATCACTTGGGATTTTTAGCACACAAATTATAGTAAGTGTATTTTAATCATCCACTGTATATCAGTTTCATCAGTTTCTCAAAAGCCCTGGTTTAGCTTTCTCCCTCACAAACACGTCTCAAATGCAACCAACAGGAAGAATGTGGAAATGCAAATTAAAAGCATAGAGAAAAATAATGCAAATAATTAAGGTCTTAATATAAAACACCATGCAACACAAGAAGAAGAATAAAATTAATTTATAGCCCATTCCCCACCAAATGGAATTTATATAGTTAAACCAGAATTAAACTTCTCTCATTCAGATACTTCACAAAAAATTCATGAAACTGTGACCGGAACACACACGTTCGTGATTTGCGCTTACTGACCATAGACTGGTGTTTTTCCTGGCAAAATGACTACAACAAGCTGCAACCCAGTATAAGTGTTCTTGAGATGCCTGAACATGGGCTCCACGCTGTCAGCTCCCTGCGCGTATTTACAGAAGCACGGCTGCCCCTGGATTGGCATTCCTGCGTCTCTGGAGATCTTCCTCAGTTGTTCTGTAAAGGACCTAAAGGATGTAAATACATACATTAGATTCTCAGGCTGCAAAACCCATCTTGATTTGTCGTCTTATTTTTAATGGAACAGTTCTGTCGAACTTGCAGAGTTGCGCTGCCCAAAAAGCTGTGAATTTACCCCAAGTGCATCTTTAATTGACTGTGCCTATGTAGTTATTGAAGGAAAGACAGGGAAAGATGAGGAAATACACCGTACAAATAACACCATTACTAAAAACTTCACTTCCAAAGCAAATTGCACCTTATTTAATCTTTCAGTGGGAGATACAGCGTGAGTTAATTTTTGCAAACACACTGCAATGATGGTATTTTGGATAGCCTGCTCTACCACGCTGCCATGTGTATCACTACAGAAATGACTTGAGTTCCTTCTTTTTCTTGGTGATGAAAACCACCCACAGAAGTTACCAGCAACTGTGTCTCACCGAACTGACCTCACATCAATAATAATGCACAAGAAAACCTTGCTAGATAGCAGAGAAAAGCTGTGTCCTGGAGGTGAAGACAAGCCTTCTCCAAGGATGGTGCAAAAATACGTCACCCTTTGATGGAACTGGTCAGAAACAGAGACAACCTATTTTGTCAGAAGCTTTTATCAGCGCGGACTCCTTCAGTCCCCTGCTAGCAAGGTCTGCTGAGTTGCAAGCCTAGCTCCTCCTCCTGGCTCTCGGTAACACGTGGTAGCGTTTGGCTATCTCTCCTCTTCAAGGGACACCAGGAAGCTACTGTGCCTGTTTGTAAGCAAGACAGTCAAAAGCACTTGAGCGTAGAAGTTTAGGGCTCTACAGAATATATCCAGACTGGAAAGCATCTTCAAAGTCACAGCTCCTCCAGGTTGGATGCCTGCATCTGTGGGGAATGAGTAGTCCGTAAGTCCCATCCCCATAAACAAAGGGAAGATGAACAAGTAGCGTGGTGTCACAGTGCAGACCTGTAAAGCAGAGAACTTGGTGCTGAGACCAACATCCACACTACATGCGTTTCTAGGATTTTTCTTCAGAGTGGCTGTAGTCTGGCGCAGTGGGCTGAAGCACATCCTCTAGTCCAGTTTTTTCAAAAAAAAAAAAAAAAACCAAAAAAAAAATCCACACTGTATATTCAGGCTGCTCCCAGATGCAGAATATGGCATGGCAATTGGTGACCACCAGGAGCATCACTTCAAAGATACACTCCTGATCCAAACTAACACACTAGTGCAGACGCACCCAGAGATGTCCTCCTTTGGCACTTGGCTTAATGACCTGCACAGCAAACATGATGCCGGGTAGCAACGCTTAATTGGCATCAGCGCTGACAAAGTTTGGAGCGGATGTCTCCATAGGTGTCTAAGAAGTTGCTTGTCTTCACCAACGATAGTCTTACCCACCGAGAGGGTGTGGAGATTTAGTTTCTTCCAAACCCATCGTTAATTTTCATGAATCATAGCAGTCTGTGAGCTTCAGCCCTGCAACTTGTGGCTTCTTGCAGAAAATAGGTGCATTAAGCATTTTCTGAGGCAAAACAGGCACTCACGACTATAAGCAGAAAGAGTCAGTGGCAGAACATGCAAGTCTACACCATTACAGGTTTTAAGCCTTTAGAAGTCCATCTGTAAGTATGGTGTCTAAGAGGAAAGGTTCTCTCCCAGCTCCTGACAGGTAAAACAGGATGATTTTGAAGACTTTTAGGGATTTTGAAGGTGTTTATTCTGACGGATGTACAGCAGCTGAGTTCCAACTTGTTCAACAAGGCGTAACATGAGGCAACAAGATACAACTGGATGCAGCCATATTTCTAGAATGAAGGAATGTCCTTTCACGTAAAGACAAACTCCATCTAAGTCATCAAATAATTTTATTTCGGCTCATTATGTTGAGGACTTCTTCCTGTCTCTCAAAACTAAGTTCTCCTACGCAGCATTTCCACTAGAAGCAGTAGTGCGGAAGGGGAAATTCTGTGGCAGCTTAGTTCCTGCCACGTACCTGGAGAGAACAAGTCTCTAGCTTTACCTTTTACTTTTCTTCCCATTGTGTAATATTTTGACTGTTTGCTCATCACTTGTTCGGGAAAAATTCCCAAGCTATTTGGCAAATCATCTAAAGGAACACTGTTATGGCAATGCCGCTGTTACGAATAATCACTGTCTTCCATTCACCTTACAAAGAGCAGCTGAGTCACCTGCTAGGGCAGCTGTAGGAGCTGCACTTGCCCATGCACAAAGGGAAAATAACTGCATGCCAAAGGAGGAATTAAGACTATCCATTTACACAGGCATGCACGCTTTCCCTCATCTGATGTCACTTTTAACAATAGTCTTTCAAGAATCTTGTTCCACCCAAAGACACAGAAACCAAATTGGAAAGTTTCATTCAAATGCTCAAAGACAACAGAACAGCAGCTACCCATACTCATCCTTGCAAACAAAGCAACTTGCACATTAGGGTAACTCTAGAGGGTAGAAAGTTTTAGCCCAAAGTTGGATTGTTTTTTAGAATTTTCCTTTTAAATAAGTTCTGCACAAATAAATCTATTGTGTATAACCAGGAAAACAACCTCAGATGACATACAGGTTAGCTTTCACTCTTGACAAATGCTTAGGGATAAACACCCTTCGTTACATCATTTTGGTCATCTTAAACTCTTTGCTAAGGTCTCACTGGTCAGAAACCTGCCATACTGTATAAATTGCTTTTGGGAAGTCTGATTTGGAGGATTTCATGATGCTAGCATTGAAATCATATTGGCATCATTCAAAACATAAAGAGACAGAACTTCAAAGGCACCATTAAAGATGTATTGCCATATGCGGAACAATTTAACAAAATACACATTCTAAATAAAAAAGTGAAATTATGATACTTCCATAAATAATAAAGTCACCATCCTATGAAACACACTTACTTAAGATGAACTTCAGTGCATTGGCGCTGGGGAGCAAAGCACGCAATTGCCCAAACCTTTATTTCAATTCCAGTGTGAAACTGTTTGTTCCTCATATCCCAGACTCCTTGAACTGGTGTAGCAATCGCTTTGTTCTGGAAGGAAAAACAACAAAAGCAAAACCCTAATGCAAAAATTGATTCATGCCAACAAAAACCAGTTACGTTTCTGCTGCCCTCCAACTAGCAGGCTATTTATATTCTCAGGTCTTTCTCTCCCTTGTTCAAAACATCTTATAAAGCTCATTCTATCACAGTAGCAAGAGAGCTTGCTAGCCTCATGAAAAATAAAGCTCCTAAAAATAAAGCTCATATTGTTCATTTTTATTCTTGATGGTTTCCTTTGGTTATATAAATCCGTAGCAGGCAGAAATTACATATGGATAAGTCAGTCAGCCTCACGTTTGGTATGTGACGTTAACAAGAACGTACATTTCTACAGCGACTTTACAACCGCTCAGTGAACTTTCCAAGAGTGACAAATTAAGCACTAATCAATATTTCACACGTCACTAAGTAGAGGCAAATAGTGGTTCAATATCACTCACACAACTCTAGAAAAAAAGGCGAACAAGCTGACAAACGATGAGCAGTTATTCAACTTTGACCCACACAAGACTTTTTTTTTTTTTTCAATCCATCAAGCAGACATTACTGTGATGGATTATCTAGAGGACAAGGGATATATTAAGATGACTAAAGTAATTCTGGCCATGTTAATTACCTTATAAGTATCCAGTAGATATTTTAGACAAGTTACCGCAATGTCTGCCTTCTTATTGAGCAGCAACAGAGAAAATTTATGGGGATCTTTCAGGACACACACAGATTTGATAGTTCATTTTGCAAAGTGTTGCATCTGCTGAAAGCAGTACCTCCCCCACTCCGACTTTCCATCACTCGTCTGCCATTAAGCTCTTGTTCCCCCTGTTCCCCTGGTGCCAGAATAGATCACAAGCGCACTCTCCCTCATCAGGATCAGGCAGAGAGAGCTGGGTTATCTTAACCTGTCAGCAAAGGAAGGTTTGAGCCGATCTGCCCAATTTTGCCTCAAGAGCTTTAGGTAGAAAACACACGATCCTCTCCCATTGTGGGCTTATGAGGGTAACAGTCCAATTTGGGTATAGGGACAAAGAAGAGGTTCATCAGAAGCCTTCACAAGTTAAGTTATCCCAGCTACCAAAGACTTCATCTTGCATAAAAACAAGACACATTATATAATTGGTGGAAAATCCTGTTTCTCAAGATTTTTTTGAATGACACCACAGCAGGAAGATTATGTCAGAAAAGCCATCTGAAAAGCCATTTTGAAGAAAAAAAAAAACTTGTGAGTAAACACCCCAACAGGAAGAGATGGCTCTAGAGACAAACATGCCGATAGAGGTAATACCTTAAGACAGTTGTCCTAAATACAGCTGCTCCACCCACCACATTCAAAACCAACCAGAAGTTCAGGAAGATTTCAGAGTTGGGGGAGCCAAAAATGAACAGTAATAATTGGAGTTGTCTTTGTTCTTCTCCATACACACCAACTTGAACCACTATTTGCCCGTTTCTTCTTGCAACACACAATAAAACAGCACGTGAAGGAAAACACACACACATTTTCCTCTGAGGTTTACATAAATTCATTTTTACCCTAGCTTTACTTTCAGTAATAAAGAAGCGATTGAGGGAGATGCAACATGGCTATTACATTTAAGGACTTTCAAAACTGAAATATAAGTTCTAAACATTACACCTATGATGACTTTATCCCACTACATCCAACATAACTACTTTAAAACAACCGTATTACAGAAGTTATCACAGCTGGTAGTGGACGCTCTCGCGGATTGCACGGTACATGTTGAACATACCCTGCCTCCGTAGAGGATTGAAGGAGGCTGTAGGACTCTACCGGTCACATCTGTCATTTCGTCTTTCACCATTATTCCAAATTCACGAACATAAGGGTCAGTATTAAAACTCGCACTCCGCATCTGAAATTAAAAGGAATTAGTTCTTTTTGGCAGAAAAATAAGTTCTTTTTAGGAGATCTAAAACTTCCTGAGATAACCTGTATTTGGGCACATACCCCTTATATATGGGTGATGCCAAGCATTCAGAGCCTCTGGTAATTCTACTTGCACACATGAATGCCTCAAAATTTAAAATAAACCACCAAAAGAACACCTGAAAACCTTTTGTGAGAACGTATTTTTCTGGGATTAATGAAGAAAGTCTTATAAAAAATAACTTCATAACCCGCGTGTAGGCACATAAACTATTTCATACCTGCTAATAGCAAGAAAAATTAAGTCCACTTACTACACTTTGCTCAAATTCAACAGAACACTCACCAATTTGCTAATCTCTTCTTGACGGTCAGGGGCTGATCTGGCAGTTGCTCGAATCATAGTGGAAGTTTGATTGTCAGTGAGTTTCTTTATGCATCTTTGTCCTGCCACGATGTTGCACACCTGAAATATCCCCACACAAAAGGAAGTTAAAAAACACAATGCAGCTGGTTTTTGGTTTGGTTTTCTTTTGTCGTTACCCCATTACACAATGTCTAAAGGTGGCTACTCAAGAAACAGTTTGTCAACATTTGAGCCTTTTTTTCCTTTGATCCCCTTCCCCCATTCCCAGAATGCAGCATTATCTAAAAATTTACTTGCCTCAAGAGGAAGGTATGTGTGTTTCTGCTCCTGTCCAACTTGTAAACATGGAAGGTGAGGATAGCGTAAAACTAATTTGTGCCTGTCTTTAAAATACTGAGCTACAGTGCATTCAACTGTTTGTCCATTCTCCTGCTGAAGTGGGAATCTGTTGGAAATCGAATATGAAAATAAGCCATTAGTTTATGCAGAATACTCTCCCACATCTGCTCAATACACTTCTTGGCACAAGTTAAGCTTATTGGAGATGAAACCTGTCCCGCTGAAATGATACAAGCTTATTTCTAGAATTGAGATACCACCATTGCCACTACCACGTGTCTTCTAATAGTACCACAGATGGCTATTTCTCTAACCGTCTTGATGCCTGAAGCTATAAATTAAGTTTCCTAAGAGCAGGTGACTTAGAGACAAAGACTAATGTTTTCTGCTTATATGGGATAGCTGCAGTACTACATTTTATGACACGCCATGCACCGAAAACAGTAAGCCTACCCAGAGTTGCAAAACCAATTATCGCTTCAGAAATGGATTTCTCTTTCTGTACATTACAAATACATTTCCATATATGCAAATGTGTGTGCATATACTTACATCAAGATGGAATAAATATTGTCTTTTCATTAATGTAACTCATCACTGAAAGAGCACGAAACAAAGCCCAAACAATTAAATACCAGATTTAGATATTGATCAGTTATCTTCTTGTAAAAGGCTGATGGCAATTTTGTTCCTTATAGTACTTCCTCAAAAATGGGAACAGACAGCTCCATATTCAAGCTATCTGCAAATCTCTGGTTAACTATTAAAAATAAACATTTTTTCGGAGGAAAAATAGACTGGTAATAAGCAAGATTAGAAAGCTGATCTCCCAATTGGCACTACTCTTCAACAGTTCTGGGAAACGTTACGCTACCAATAGGGTGCCCTGTTCTTCCAACGTTGAAGAATCTGTAAATGAAAAAAGCCAAACCTACCACCACAGATTTAAAACAAAGTGACTGGTTCAAATGCCATGACATTCATTAAAGAATAAAAGTAGAACAAGAACAGCTTTGTTTGAAAATACTTTGTTTTAAATATATTGGGAAAATACTTTGTTTTCAATATACTGACCAAAGAAAGTACCATTTTTCAAGACAACTTTTCCTATGTCAGTAAGGCAGGCAAGATATTTTTCCAGCGTGAAAATTAAACATACACTTAAAAAGAAGTAAAATACTTTACGTTTGGTGACTTGCTGGTCGTCTGGTGACATTGCACACTCTGTACTTTCTTTTCATTTGTCCACAGTGTGTTATCTCCACCTTTAGACCTAAAAATTAGAAAAAAACATATCACTGTTTCTTCAAAATCAAGGCATCAGCCCCCTTAATTGCCACACAAGACCACTGTACAGTAAAGCTATTCATTATTTAGCAAATTCTCAAAGCACCAAAGGGTATCCCAGACAGAATTAAAAAAAAAACCCCACAATTTATAGTCTTAAAATTCAAAAACCCTGAGCTTCAGCCAAAGTTCAACAAAGAATTTTAGAGACAAGTCGAAACCCCAAACCCCAAGAGTTCGCAGATGAAGCTGAACGTGTTCAGTGAATTCCAATTCTGTACCTCTGAGGAAGTCCAGGACGGTGGAAGGACAAAAAGGGCACGCAGCCTCTTTGAAACAAAAAGCTTGTTTATACTTTATGTCTAAACATACGGTGTCTGTGAGACCTCTAACTATTGCAACCGAGCCTGAACTAATGAATCGTTGGGGGAAGAAATACCCATACAGCCTCTAGGAGCCCAGGAATATATTCGTTGTGAAGACAAACATCTGTCGCAAACCCCACTGGCACAAAAGCTGAGCCCACCTGAAAGCCAACAACTTCTAGAAGAAATAATTACCCACCCCAAGCGAGGACAAGAGAGCTACCCATAAAGAACTGTTTTTAATTTATCACTGTCCACAAATATAAGCTTGAATGCAGCGTTTTCATTGAGATTACTTTCATGCTTAGGCAGAAACAGCTGTACATGGGCTATTAGAGATGGGAAGTTGAATGTGTGGGAACAGGGAGGAGGGGGCTGTAGATAGGAATTCCTCCTACACCTGCACGTGTGTATAAACTCAGGCGGCTGCTGAGTAACAGTGCCTATTTCCCCTATCTGTCAAAGACACTAATAACTTGCCAAACAACATACTAATCTTTCCACGTAATTTGTTATGGCTCACATTGCCACCTATTACGAAACCTTCAGTAAGTAGCAAGTTTTCCCGAATACCTCCGAAATCTGTATCACAGTATTTTCATTAAACAATAAACTGTTACCTCAATACCCCAATTTACAATTAGCTTTGCTGCAAATTTGAGATGACTTCTTCTACCTGAAGAATAAAAATCCTCATGGAAAAAATGACAAAAAGAAGATGGCAATTCAGTGCCTGCTTATTTTTTCAAAATATTTACAAGCAGTACAAACTCAGGATTTATTTACACTTTTCTTGCTAATTTCTAGTTGGGCAAAGATGATTTTGTGGACATTTTGTGGAAACAAGGAAGCTGCATGATGGATTTATGGTTTGTTTTTCTTTTTTAACTTGCTTTCTTTCTATCAAACATATAATGAAGGAAGGACCTCCATTTTCCAGAAGAAACCTTCAGTGAACACAAACAGTAAGATTCCTTCCTCCTACTCTTGCATTCGGTCATTACACATTAGAATAAGTGTGATTTACTTCCAGGAAAGTATATGTATGAAATATATCTAAAGATGTAAAACCGCATTGCTAAAATCTGGAATAAGAAAATCTTGACTCCAGTAATCGGAAAAATTTAAGATCGGGTTATTTAAAAAGAAACCCACCATGAAATCCCAGCCTTTGTAAACATTTTTGAAATCATTAGCTTAGGAACAGGAATATCTTTGTCACGGATCTGGAAGTGACACTAGTGATATGCTCCAAAAGTGAAAAATATGAAATTTTTGTTTTTCTAACTGTTAACTTGTATTTACTCTAGAGATGGGGGTACTTTAACAAGAATAAAGCACTACAGTAAATATAACCTCTAAATAGAATGAAGCAATATTCACTTGGGAAGATAAAATTGTTTTCAAGGAGACTGACATGATAAGGGATGCTGCTCTACAAGCTGAAAAGGTCTCAATAGTGCTTCTGCACTGAGATGCTCCCAGACGCCAACACGCACCAGTAGCTTTGACACGACACTTGATCAAGCGGCTGGGTGGTGGTGAGGCACAAAAAAACCTGAAGGTACGTCAAGAGAACCTACACTGAAATGAGGAGAAGCTTGCAAAAGTCACAAGCCAGCAACTAATCTCACTAAAATAAATTACCATCCATCTGCTAGAAAGTTTTAGTTCATCCCATCACTTAAAACATATCTACGGTTTCACTAAAGCACTTTCAGTAATGGCAAAGCTAATTAAACTACCCTGTATCTGCCACAGGCAAAAGGCACACACATATACATTTGCCACAGCATCTCGATAATTTCCTTATGTGCATACCTGAGCTCTAAACGTGGCTGGTTCAAAAGAAATTAAAAAAATAAAAAACCTGCTCACTTAACTTTTTATACTAGTGATTCATCAAATCTGAAGCCACATAATTATCTGAACCGAGCCAACTTTGCTTGTATTCACAAAGTGTCTCTGTCAAGCTACAGAGATTAACCAACGTACTAAGAAAAAAGGACAAGTAGACTGAAACATAAAATTCATCAGCTGACTTCTGAAAGTCTTGAAATACATGTAATAAAATGATTCCTGCCTCTTAGTTTTGCTCAAAAATCGTATGTGCCCCGTTTGTTGTGATAATCTGTTTCCCAATAAGGCAACTGCTACAGAAAATACTTTGAATGTGTACTGGCAACACATCATCAGAGAGAATAAAGTAGTTTTGTGTAATTTATTTATTACCTTTAATTTCTTTGGTAAACTTCACCCTTTGGGAATCTGTCAGAGGTTTTTGTTGTTCTTCAATACTTTTGAAGTCCAAAACTTCACATACAAACTCAATAACTGGCTGTGCTTTGTAAAACGCGGTTGCAGATACTGTAGACAAAAATGTTAACGTTATATTACAGCAATACTAAGGAAATTTTTAAGAAATCCATATGGAACTAAATTTTTGCCTTTCCACTAAAAGAGAAAAAAGGAACAAGAAAATATTTTCATAGGACCTACCATCAATATTTAACATCATTTTCCATAACGAAGGTCTGACTGATTGATGGAAGCCAAACCAAACTTCTCTGCCACCACCCAGTGGATTTGAGCACCCTTCTGACGCTGTAAAAAAAGACCGCCCCACAGGAGTATATCTGTAATAAAGAAAATAAAATCAGATCATAAAATTAAAGCAAAAACAAAATTGCAATAAAGCCATAACTAATGCAAATTCCTATTTACAAAAGCACAGGAATGTCAGTATTTCAAATTACCAATAATCTGAGATTCCTGTCAGGACTCAGGTTACATCTCTCAAAATCCAGCTAGTTACAGTAAGAAACTGGCTACTATTCATGTTTGTGCAAATTTATTTTCAGCATACTCCTTAACATACCTACTAATTCAAACAAAAAGCAATAACAACTTTTTTTTGTACTTTCCGTAACAAATTCAGCTATGCTTCAGTAAGAAAATAACTGAACATCTCTGCTATTAAAACAACAATGTAATAAATAACCTCTCCCTTTACTTTCACATAGCGGCCTCTGAAATCCATGGAAACTCTGCGTGGGTGAACAACTGATCTAACAAATATTTTTGATGCATTTTTCATCTTGGTAATGCGGTACTACACACTTAATATCAAACTAATCAAAACCAGCACCAATATGTTTCTCTGAACAAAGATGTGTGACTAAGGAGTCTGAACTGTTTTCTGTGTTGCAAAACCTTACTAAAGTGATTCTTAATTTTTTTTTTTTATCCTTAATATGACAATAAAGTCAATGTAATGTAAGGCTATTTAAAACTACTTACATAAATTTAACTTGTTTTTCCTGTTTAGCCCTTCAAAATGGGAAAGTTCAGCCCCACTAAGCTTTGTTCTTTACTTTCCAATTGAATGGAATCTGAACAGCGGTCTTAAGCTACTTGTTTCATGGCAGCAGAATTAAACCCAATATCGTTTGGGTTTGACTGCAAATGCTGTAGATCCCCCTCGCTTGGAAAAAAACAAATCATTGTCAAGTTTTTCTTTTCTATAAAAATAGCTATACTGGGTTGACATTAATGTCCTCCTAGCACAGCATCCTTTATACAAAATTGGCAATAAACCTTTGCCCAAAGACACATAGGAACAGGGTAACAAGTTTGAAAACAACCCTTACATGTCTATCAACCTCCAACTACTTTCCACGCAGGGAGGCCTTCCTTCTCTGAGGCCTACAGAGAAACAGGGTACGAGCGAGATGGCAGGGCACCCCTGACCTGAGAGCACACAAACATGGAGCAAGTCTGAAGACCAGCGGGGAAAGGCACTTGTGTCCAGGCTGGAGGCTACCAATTCCACCGGATGAGCAGAAAAGCACCGTATTGCCTCTTGCCCGAGCATGCCATCTGCTATTATTTTGGTTGAGCTATGAAAGCACGTCCTACCCAAAAAGCCACCGAAGCGATTCAAGTAACAATACAACCTCCTAAACAACATCAAGGTCTTCCCCTCACCTCATGGAAGGCAAGTGCCTCATCACTACATCCAGTGCCTGGATGGTTTCAAACGGGACACTTGGCAGCCGACCAGAAAGAGCATCATGTAAAGCCTGCAAACTCACACAGGACATCCACTTTATAGCCACCTTAAATATTCTGTCCTTTCCTTCTCCTGGCAGCGTGACCTCCAGCTCCACCTGCAACAATGCCAAACAACAAACCAAGATGATTCTTTCCATTTAAAGGGGAAAATGGAAGGGGCTTGGAGGGGACGACGGATTCCTCTGAACAGCGCTATAAAGCATGTAGACAAAAAAAGCAATGATGAAGAAACAACATACGTTAGGTACAGCCTCTCTTTACAGCTAGATCTTTCCAAAGGTGTACTTCAGAAAGCTGGCGTGCTTCCCAACTGGCATCTAGCTCCCTCTTTGAGGCAACACGATAATTTGGAAGTGCTCGTGTATCAACAGGGAGGTCTCCACGAAGATCCGATAACCTGATTTCAGATACCTAACAGATACTAATGCATCACCACTCACGTCAGCTCCTGCATGCCTAAAATAAAATACGGTCTGTCACTACCTGTCAAGATCCATGAATTTCAAGCATTTGCACTCTAGAGCACTGGAGTGCTTTATACTACTATTACTGTAGATATAGTCTGAACAAGAGAAAATTNCCACCAATCCAAAAACCTCTTATTTTTAAATGCCAAAGAAAGAATAAAAGACGGCCCCCCCAAGTACTACCAAGTACTACTGATGCTATCAGGCAGGCAACAGGGACACTCCTTTGACGTGTTTTGTCCTGCTTTTAATTTTTTGTCTAAAAGACACTGGTAAACTACATTATGGTGTATTACTTTAGCCAATTACTTGTAATGCTGACTTCTCCTCTTTATTAAAAGAAAAAAAGCCTGAACGCAGAAGTTCTTAAACTGACTAAAATTAAGGCTTGTCTGAAACGATTAGCAGTTCTGAGAGTGACTACAAGAAATAACAAGATCAGGGGCTCCTTTGTGCTGGATATAAACAAAAACATTGCATCTTCCTGTCCTAGAGAGCTTACAATTTAAATATAAAAGGCATCCACTTAGCAGACAAACTATAATTAGTGGGCTAGCAAAAATAATACATGAGTAACAGCAAGCTAATATATGCAATCATCTGGTTCTTCTGCAACAGTTAGCTTCTTGAGTCAAAAAATAGGAAGGAAAGATAAAACACAAATAATAAGCCTTCCCGTGTGCCAGAAAAACGAGTTGACAATTTATAGTAGGCAGTCAAAATTAATATTACAGCTGCATCTCTCCTCTAGTACAGACATCATTCACCAGGAAAGTCAAGCAGAGGAAGGAGCCACGCGGCCGTGGGAGAGCAATGAGAACTGGAGTCTGTGATTGCGGGGTCTGTGGTCTGAGTCTGGCCCAGAAGGTGAATTCTGCTGTAAAGCATTGCAAATGAAGGCACATGTTTTCACTGACACAGGTTGGAAGCTTTCTCTATGAAGACTTTTTGCCCCTCCACACCATCAAAAGGTCTTCAGTTTGCATCTCATTTACAGCAGATGGAAGATGGCTGGCGCACCTGAACTGCATTTTCCTTTAAACTTCTCTCCTCCTCCAAATCAAGTTTCATAATTTCTATTATTCCCGATACTGTTGATGCACAACTCATCTGATTATTAACAACTCTGGTACCCTTAATCTAAGAAAAGATTTTACTTTTTTCCCCTCCTGGTTTCAATTTACAAAGCTCCTTCACCTCCTTGGAATGGAAAAAGATGAAGAACAGGACTACTTGTGCTGCAGTATTCATGGCCCTGGCAGAAATAAAAGACCCAGGACTGAACAATTTCTATTCCAATTACTAGACTGCAAATTCCTATTATGTTTAGCAAAGCTGTGACAGTGAATTCACGCTGCTGAATTTGTCCCAAAGAGCTTTTGCTGCTGGGTCTTCAAAACAGTTTCATTTCAAACTTCAAAACAGTTGAATTAGAGTCTCTGCTCTCTGTAGTAGAGTCTACAGCTTTCCAGGTCTTCTTCCTTCAATATCTCACCTGAACTGCATGCGACTGAAGAGCTTTGGTTTAAAATAAATAAATAAATACATACAAAAATACATTAGGACCAAAAAGAGGTGTCCTTAATCCACATCCCTCAAGATCACATATATTTTTAGGCGCTCCAAATCAGAATTTAAATCTCTCAGCATTATTTTATTTATCCCACTTTATATTTTTAAGGGCAAATTAACAAATTCAGGTTTGTCAGAGTAAGCAAAATATGAAAAATTTCAAGACAACGTAGTTTTAAAAGGTAATTTAACTGTGTACTTTACTAGTAGGAATAAACTCTAACGCCGAATTTAATGTTTGATTTCACCAGGTATAATCTATCCTAAATAAAAAAATGTATTATCTCAGTCTCTCAGCTACTACCTGCTAGACCCATTGCTAAATTGCAACTCACCTGACATAATTTTGCAGCTAAAAGAACTAAATGTAGGGATGTGAAAAACCATTAAACCTGTCGAAAAATTTGAAAGCTTTCTTACAAACAATAGGTCTTGTAGCTGATGTAGCCTGACTGACTCATACAAAGCAGCATATCACTGTTTAAAAATAATAAAAATTAAACCTGACCATGCGTTTCTGGGAAATTCTTAGTACTATATCTTCTCTTTAAAGCATAGGCATCAGTACATGATCATTTTATCATGTTTGAGCACACAATGTACCTTTTCTCTAAGAGCTTTTCCTTCCCGGGGATTCAGAGGAAAACAGATGCACAGTTTCCAATCAAATATTTGGGTGCCTACCTCCGCTGGACTCGTTTGGAAATCTCAAGCTATGGACACAAGAAAGAGGTCTGCTTCTATCATGTACAGAGTCATTAGCAGCACTTCAAATATATAAAGTCAAGCGGAATACGGTTATGGCCATAGACAGGAGTAACTCTTTCTGCAAAAGGGAACAGCCATAGGATTTCTGTATCAAACCGCGGCTCGGTTCACTCGTAATTACTGGCATTATAATTAAAGACTACTTAAGATATACGTTAAGATGTATCAGTTGTTCTCAAATCTTGCTAGGTATGAAAACTTTCAAGTTCAGTTAAAATTTAGTTCTCGCTTTTAACTGTAGAAGGACATTTTAGAGCAATACACAAGTAACGCAGCAGTGGTGTACAAAGCCACGGTCAGAGGTGACCTGAGCTTGCTGTTAGAACCTACGAGGAAAGAGGAGACTATTAATATCTTTATACCTTGACAGTATCCTATACACTTGTTTCTTCTTGATGAGTGTGAGTAAAAACTACAAAAACATTCTGTTAATATTTACATACTCCATATTTGTTCCAAAAGATCTAAAGAAATGCAAGAATTGAAGAATGAAAATAAGGTACGAAAAGGAAGGAATGAAAATAGGTACCGTCACCATGAAGGCCAAGCAGAAAAGATAAAGAGTATTTATATAATCGTAAAGTTGTAAGAGAAGCAGGGTTGTCAGCAAGGTCAACAACAAATAAAACAAAACCCAACCCTAGAACAACCACCACCACCAAGAGATGAGGACAGAGCGTATTAATTAACTTAAAGAGCAACAGGAGAGAGAAAAAAAAAAAAAAACCCAAACATGTAGGCAATTTGGTGTCAGCCTTCTGCTAAGCATCAGTTCTTCCACCACTAAGGCACACTGCCAGTAAATTAAGATCTTCTTCCACTTAGATTAAAGATCATCTATTAATCATTGTATGTTCATGAATCTTTTCAATATGATCCTAAATGTAATCAGACACGCAGTAAACTTGCTACATTTATTATGTACCGAACAGCCAAAAAAACCCCAAAGAAACCTAATCTAATTATGCTGGAGGAAAGGCCTAATACCCATAAGCTTTATACTGGTTTAAACCATGCTTAAACCAATTTAGCACCGTGTAACAATTTCCCTCATTAAGATAAATTTCCCACGTCCGATTTAAACCAGCTGAAGATTTATCGTTATTAGCTGTTTTCTCCAGGGTAATAACATTAATATATGTATCGCAGAAAACCCAACAAAGTCCTATATCCCATGAGAAACTGGGAAAAGATGTGAGCTTACTAAAAATGAGCCTAAATGTGAACCACAGATGAAACTATCTGAACCATCTTGTGCTAACCTCCACTAAAAACACTCTCATCAGTGACCACCTTTTGCAAATGATCATCGCTCCAGCTAGATAATTCTGTCCCACCCAAAAGGGTTAACAAAATCATTAAAGTCAGCCTTTTCCCAGGTGTAGGATACAACATTCATTTGCACGGACGTGAAGGAATCAGGGCGTCAAAAGCATTTCCTGCTGGCACAGTGTCACTAGACTTCATTTTTACCGTGTATGATTCAGTGTATGTAGGCTTTAAGACGCAAAGCATGAAGAATCGAGTCCTATTCGGTCAGCGGGCATTCAGACATGGAACAGGAGGAGGAGGTCATCTCATCCAGTTCCCAATCAGAGTAGGGTCAACTTGCACCTCACAAAGTCTCCTCAGATCCAAGGATTAATTTGATCCCAGTTTGTTTATCCTCCACAGAGAAACCATTTTTCATTTACCTTTACAAACTTCATACTTGTCATAAAATATATTGTCGGTCATCCACAACTTGGAAAGTGTCACAAGGTAACCGTGTACATCCAGAGGACTGGTTTAAACCCCTAAGGGACACTCATTGAGTATCATCCCACCATTAGCAAATACTTTGCGATCTTGTATGTCAAATCTGTAGGAAGTGGAATACTACATGTGAAAGTGAAAAAAAAAATATCTCTAATACTTTTAAAATGATTCCTTGATAGTTTTCCTAGACATTAGCTTATCAGTTACTGAAAAAATAATTAAGACTGGAGTAGAGAGTCACCTTTACTGCATGACATTCAATTAAATACATTCGGGGGAAATAAAAACTACACAAGAGAGATTAAGAGCTTGATTCAAGAAGGACTATTAACCATGTCAAGCACTGCACAGGCATACAATTTGAGACAGCAAAGCACTGCATGACCTATTTTGTAGCACACTGCTCCTCAATTTAGGAACACCTGAGCTCCGTTCCCAGTTTTATCACATAAGCAAGTTCCCATGTTTTTCTGTATTTCCCATTCCCCCTTACATTTTCCTTTTGTCTAGTTCAGTTGTAATCAACTTCTATGGGATCGGACATTCCCCTGTAACTGTGCATGCCTCACCTCGCACCCACAGCAGAAGGGTAAAACGGCCTCTGGGAACTACCGCAGTATGAGTAACGAGAATGTCTGTATCCTCAAGTGTTCATCATCTAAATAAAAAAGGCCACAGAAAATTCAATCTGATATCAGACCACAGAAGCGTAGCCGAAATTATTTTATAGGGTTTGCATGGTAGCATGTTCCAGCACAGTCCCTTCTGCTTCACCAGTCACCGATGGGCACAGACACGGGCATGCTTCACAGCTACAGCCGGAGTGACCGAAGAGGTCACCGCCCCACGAACAGAGCTGGCAAACAGAACATGCGAGTCCTCTTCAATTGCCCCAGGGCTAAGCTAGCAGGCCTTAACCTGTGCAGTTTAAATTAATTTGGCTCTCACGTCGTAAAGTATTAGGGAAGAGGTTCCACACCACCAACAGAAGGATGGAGGAGTTTTTTACAGCTAGTGGATAGTGAGAATCAGCTTACAGTGGGCTTTGATGAGATTAACATGTTGACACGACTCCCCTCTCCCAAACTCAACTGTGCTTTCACTTTCTCCCTTGTGGCAGCATGGAGCTTGTCTGCTGTCTTGGGCAGTTGATCCAGCTCACCAAACCAGGAGAAACCACACAAGTGGGGAGAGAGAGAGAGGGAAGAAAGAAGGGATATGGAAAGGAGAGTGACTATTCTGATGGCAACAAGCTCACACTTCTGTCCTGACGAACCACACCCCGAGCAGAGTGGCAACAGGAGGAGACATCTATTCCAGAAATATAAAATCATTTCCTATCAGTTATTAGAAAGGGTCTGCAAATATTAAATTTTCCAATTAGGAACTTTTCTATTTAAAACTTACTTTATCTCTCCCAATGGGAAGCGGCATAGCTGTATATAGGTTTTTTCTTCCATCAAACACTGGTTTGCGATCCCCAAAAATCTGGGTTTTAAAGTGCTGAACCATGTGCTCCACTATTTCTCTGAAAATACAAAAAGATTACGTTAATTCAACTTTTTACTGTTGATGGTAAGTAGCAAATAAACGCTAACACTAATATTTATAAATAAGAGGCATTAGGTAAATGAAAGGGTTGTCCGCTTCTGGGTATTAAAGGCAGGATTTGACTGACCTGAATTAAAGCAACCTTTTCCCAGACTAAACTGTTTTCTTAAAGCAGCTGGTTTTTAGCTTTTTCAGATTGAAACTTTCCTTCCTCTTTTCTGTGATCTACTGAAAGTAGTAAAGCGAAAGCTCATGCTCTCTCAAGCTCAAAACAAGAGGTGCTTGATATTCTCCTGGGGCTTCTGCTCCCCTGTCCTACAGCCCTTTCTGCAGAGAACCGTGGTCCAAAAGCTCAGCAGCCCGAGCAGCTTTCAAAAAAACAGCCACCCAAGTTTACAGACGTAGCGTAAGGACGACAGTTCTACAGTAACAGTGACACGCAAACTTTTCGCACGGCACTAAGAAAGGTTACTTGTTAATGTAATTTTTTCATGTACACAACGAAACCGGGATCCATCCAACAAAACTGGATATGCGCATTCACAGGGACCCACGCATATTAAAAATACATACTTATTCAAGCATAGCTGGAATTAGCTTCATGTTTATATGAACGAGGTAACCACTCACAAAGTTCTTGTCAAACCACAGTGTTTACAACACACTGGTCATGCAAAGCAGTTCACCAGCCGATGAGAGGTCTGTTGGAATAACAATGCCCTTTGATGCCAAATGTCTTTGGTCACAGCGTCCCAGAGAGACACCCTTCAGGCTAACTGCATCACAGGGCTATAAAATCTGAAATCCATCAGCAGTCTACAATACGCTGCCTACAAGATCCTTAACATACAGCTTGGGGCAAAAGGGCATTAAGAAGTTAAAGTGACACAGAAAGGAAACCACTGTTTCTTCAGTACCGTTGTCAACCAGCAGCCCAGAGATGCTGCAGGTGACTCTTTGACACACCTTGACTTGGAAAGGTAATTAACCCAGGATACAGTTAGATATTAAAGCAATGCAAAAACCTGAGATGAAACGGTGAATTCATTCAATAAAAGAATCAAGACTGGTTTAATCGACAATTTCTTTGTTGTGCGGCAAGGCTTTAAGATAGGATGTGACCACTGAAAGAAACTTGCCTGACCTGTGAAGTATGAATAAAACTTGCCACAGTAATTTCTGCCTGAGGTCTGCAATGTCAGACTAACAAGTACATATTTGGAGGGTGGGAGGAAGGAGGTGTTTTTCAACCTTGAGTGAAAGACTGAGCAATGGAAAACCCATTCTTTCACTGAGCAAGTTCTTCCGATTGTGAACTACCTTATATAAAAATGAGCACTTCCACTTAATTAAGGTTTTCAAGCTTCAAACCACATTTAGCACTGGTGCTTCTCAGCTGTGGGTGGAGACATCTTAATGAAGAGTAAGTTATTTTCTCCATGTGAAGTTAAAAGAGTTATTTTTCCAATTCACTAACTTACTACTATTCTATCAAGATCGTGCAAGCACAAGTGACAATGATTGCAAAGTTCATCTTGAAGCTCGTACGAGTCCTAGCTGTCCACATGAATTAAACCAGAGGCATTTACAACGCGTGACCAAACTCACATTGCCCACTCTCCCTATCTAACTATACAAATAGATGTAGTATTTCTGCAAGACGTGAAGAATTGCAGCCAGACTGTATTGATTTGGCACAGCAGCGTATTGTCTCAGCTTTGTGTTTTCCAGTCCTGCTCCAGCTCACGTCTCACCAGCGTGGACACTGTACACATCCCTGCAGTGGGTCTGCAGGGTCATAGTCCAAGCCACAGGAAGTCCCAGCATAAAACTGAAGACTGAAGCTGGGAGAGATGAGGGAGTAGCATAAATGAAAACAAAAATCTCCCTCTATCCTTTCCAGAGGCTGAAACATATAAAGTAATGATAAAAACTATTTACTATAAATATACATCTGAATTATATAACCAAAATACTAGAAACATGTAGCCAGATGAAGAATCTGTCATTTAGAATTGAACTACATGTGGATCCTGCCCAATCCTATACACATATATATATGCACACACAAAAATATAGGTATACGTGTAGGACTGAGAGGTCACGGCTCACAAGAAACGAGGTGCAGGCCCGTGCATGTGTATCTACGTGTATGTTACGCACGCAAGAATAAGCACTCAAAAGAAATAAAGCATACACTTCATTAAGTAAATCCAATTTGTATTCTTCCAACACTGCACTGAGAAACACGCACCATACCACTGTCAAATGCATTTATGACATCCTTGTTTACTGCAAAAGGCATTTAATCTATGCAGATTTATACTTGCTCCTATTACCACAACAGAGGGATTGACTAACCTGACAAAGTTGAGCAGGTCAGAAGCTGTCAGCGCAGACAGAACTTGCTACTGAGTATAATCTGCCTTTTCAGTGAGAAAGATTGCTTTATTATTTAGTAATTAAGCTCTCTGCCATTGACGAGCAGCCACCCACACGGTGGACCATCACACAGAGCCACGACGGACACAAGAGCTGCGCGGGAGCTACAGAGGCAGGGCAATCCTCAGCAGCCAGCAGCGTGCCAGTTGGCAGGGCTGGAGCTGGTGGCAGGGATATCCCTTAATGAAAGCAAATCACGGCTCCCACTCTGAAAAAAGCGACTGCTGAAAATTTTTTGCAGCACTCACAATGCAGTAAGAGTATTTCAGTGAAATCAGCAGGTTACCCTTGGGCAAGAAGAGAGTTCAGCCTAATACACTTACAACAGTGTTTGCTTTTAAAATTAAATTCAATTCTTGACTAGCTTAAAAATTAAATTTATAGTACATCACCACAGAAAAAAAAAAAAAAAAAAACAGGACAGCCAAGCGTAGCGATGCTGGCTTTATGAAAATGCTATCTTCACCAACTCTTTTGTACAACAATGGATAATGCACTCTGGTTTATTAATTCACGTTAAGAAAGCTGTGGCTTTTGGGTGGCTTTTTTGACTCCACATTTTGGTCCTGGCTGCATATTCCACCCCTGTGACCTTTTTTAATAAGGAAAAGTTTTGCTCTTGATTATATAAACATGCCATTCCAATCCTCTACAGTCAAGATGTAGGTAGTTACGATGAAGACACTTGTGGTTTCCAGTTAGTGCCAAGTCTTGTTCTCAAGTTTCACTTCTGGCAACACCACTTTTTCAAGTCAATGAGGTTGCCACACTGTGACTAATAGGGCACATATGCAAAATGCAAGACCTAATTGCTTGTTTCCTTGGCCAAACGATCTAATGTTTTCACCTTGCTATCTGTTTCAGGAGCATATCTTTCCCTTATATAGCATCTACTGATGAAGGAAAACTTCTTACCTAATTTAGGCCCTACACAATCCTCTCACAGCAGCACGAACAAATGGGTTTTGCCCCGCCTTGTCAGTAGGGGAAGGTGGGAAAACAACCTGGTAACACCAACTCCCTGCTGAAGGACTTGTCAGCCAACTGCACTCCAATATTTAATGAAGCAACACTAAGAATCGTATTTATCAAGTTGGCTTATACTGACCTAGCTCCACTAGGGTTAATACAGCTCATCCATCTGTCAATATGCTGCTGATCAAAGCCACTGGTAAGATGCTGACAAGTTCAAACAAAATAAGGGACAATTAGGACAGAAATCTTGGATTGGTACAGAAAGACTTGGAGAAAAAAAAATCCCTGTTGATGGATATGCAAAATCGGAAGCTAACAGTACAAACAAAGACAGACACATCCTCCACGCTGTCAGTGAAGACTGGCACATGGCTCCAGCATTTTCAAAGGAAAACAGAATGTAAATAAACGGAGGAAAAGCAAAGCACCGTATTACCTGTTAACTCTTCTAGGGCATTTTTCTGGCTTTATATCCAATTCATAATGGTAGATATCTATTTTAGGAATGTCCATTTCAAAGAAGTTGGCCTGCAGTTTGATTGTTCTCCCAGAAGTGCCAAAATCTGGTCGAGGAGGGGGTTTAAAGGCATATCCCTGTATTGGTGGTGGCAACGGTGGAGGAGGTGCAAGCACTAAAAAAGAGAAAGCACAGGTTAGCTGCATCAATCTGACAGTTAAACAAATTTACAGGCTATTTGACCAATGAAGCACAGCACATTTTAACTACTAACTTTTTTTAAGCAATCTAAAATATGAAAAAAAGCTGCCATCAGAAATCCGTGAATTCTGACTCTCTTCTTCCCATGCTGGTTCACCATTTGCTGTATTTCCTAGCCCTTATTACTGAACAAAATCTTCAAATCAGTTGCGTTTACTGATACTACATCTCAGCTGGATGCAAATTTGAGAGGCCAAGCAGGTGCTGCTGGGAAAGCATGAACTAGAACTTTGTTGCAGGGAAGAACCTTGGTTTCAAAACAGACACCGAAGCGAATCACCTAAGCACATTTATTTGAGCAAACACCTATAAAATGGAGTTTCTACCACTTAAACCACCCGTGCAATCGCATTTGGATGAGCTGCCTGCATCTAAAGCAAATACAACGCATGCGTGCGTACTGCATTCTTGAGCTCAAACACCAGCCGTAGATCAGACAACTTGTGGCTGTTTCAATCTACAAAATTCCACTACAAATCTATGGAGAAGCACACAAGGGACCAACTCGAGTATTCAAAACTCCGGCAGCATCAGTACTCAGGTTTTCCGTGGTCAAGAGCAATAACAACCTGCAGCAAAATCTTCACATGTGAATTAAGTAATGAGAAGCCTCCTGGGTTATGTAAGAAACCAGGTGTGGTTTCCTGGGATTATCAAATTCAGCCCTCTGCAAGCACCAGAAACAATACACATCCCTTCATTAACATGTCAGTCACCACTTCCCCACCCTCACTTTCCCTACTGGAAAGCTGCTTCAGAACTGTGATGCTCTAACACTCAGAAACATCCTTCCAATTTTATTTATTCCTTGTCAGATGAACCTTAGACCAGGTTGCACAGGAACGCGTCCCGGCGGGTTTGGAATGTCTCCAGAGACGGAGACTCCGCCACCTCTCTGGGCAGCCTGTGCCAGGGCTCTGCCACCCTCAGAGGAAAGAAGTTCCTCCTCATGTTTAGGTGGAACTTCCTACGTTCAAGTTTGTGCCCGTTACCTCTTGTCCTGTCCCCGGCCACCACTGAAAAGATCCTGGCCCCATCGTCCTGACAGCCACCCTTTAAGTACTTATAAGAGTTTAATAAGATCCCCCCTCAGCCACCTTTTTTCCGGACTGAAGAGACCCAAATCCCTCAGCCATTCTTCACTGGGTATATGACAGGGTTTTGTGTTGGTTAATTTTTTAATAAAAAACTTACTGCTTTTTCTCCTTTCATTTATGTTTGGGAAGCTTGTTTCAGGTCTTGTCTTTCAAATATATCGAGCTATACACACGCTTTTCTTCCTCCCTTTCATAAACATCGCCATTAAAATTTGTGATTCTCCAACATTAACTCCATCAATTTGTTAAAAGATGCTTTTTGCTAAAGATTTGTGCTTTCATGACCTAAACCTTCAGGTTTCTGCAATAAAAAGGTTATCCTGTTTCCCTAATTTAAATGTACTGACTCCTTCAGTTTTGCTTTCAATGGAAATACAACAACTCTCATTTGAATCTTTTTTCTTCCTATTTATCCATCTCGCCTTTGCAGGATTTGTCATCTTTTCCCAATGCTCACAGGACCTCTGCTTACTTCAAATATTTTTCAGAACTCGCTCAGGTGGTCCCCACAGCCAGCATCTCCCCTTGCTTGGTGTGACAAATTCCCAAAGTTTCTGTGTCATTAATTGGAAAGAGCCCTCTGTTGTGGATGTGACAATTAACAAAGTTATCCATAGCATTACCACTACGGCTGGAAAGTAACATAAAAAAAATACTCCCACAAATATTTATACTTGCAATATGACAAAGGTTTCTATTATCCACCTCCAAATCAGATCAGGAGGAGCAGCAGCAAGCATCTACTTCTATTCCATCAGAATCTCACTTCCCATCTTTTCCCAAAGAAATCTGGTTCCCACCTCTGGTTTCAGCCACTCCGTTGCTTAATGTTTTACAGCTCATCACTGCATTAAAGTACTTATTTTTATTTCCATCTTTTCTCATAGAACATTCCCATTAGAAAGCCACATCCCAGTCATTAACGTTATTCGATGATTTTTTTTTTTTTTTTGCGTTGTTTCATAGGATTCCCACAGCACCAGCCACTCACAAATATTTCTCTCTTCTGCCCAGGCTCCTGGGTTTGAACACTTCAATTTCTTGTTATCCACACTCTGTATTACAGCTGAAATACATATTGCCTTACCACTATTACCTGGTCAACGATTACCACAAGCATTTCCCATCTCTGTCCAGTCTACTTTTATGCTTTCTAACATTTCTCTGTCTACTACCACATCCTAATTCCCCTGCCTTTCCTTTTTCTGTGCCAGATTTGGTACGTCACAACTAGTTTTCAGAAATATGAAGGAAAAAAAAAAGCTTACAAGACTTGGAAGTACAACGGGGGGGAACCCCCCACAAGGTATTTATGCTGCAAAAAATAATTAGTTCTGTAATTAAGCAATACATCCTCCTCCTGCTGTATTAAAATGGGATCGTTTACTGCTTCTCACAGGGGCATAACAAAGCCGTATCTATAAATGTTCAGGGATCAACACAATCCCATGTTGCTCAACAACATCATTACATTCCTCCACTGGAGTTTTAGTGACAAAGAATAAACATAAGCGAGGGAATATATTCAGTTTGGAGAATAACATGAAACCCGGGGAGAAGCACAGACTGCTGGGGAAAGATGTGATTGCAGAGTTTTACAACCTGCGTGTCTGATGGAGGAAAACAAAAAAAACAAAAAAAACCAAAAAACCTCAAGCTGTTCAGAAAGCAGGACTAACGCCATCCTGTATTTTCATTTTAAACATTTTTTCAATGATTTTTTTAAAAGGCTACAATAAAAAAAAAAATTAAAAAGGAAGCTATTTCTGGCTCAAGTCCCTAGGCAAACTTATTTAGGGCAGGGTGTTGCTTCAAGGAGATAAGTACTGTTTATCAAACAGCAGCATTGGCCCGATAAGCAGTCAACCTATATTTTTGCCGCATAAAACAGATACGTATGTCTTAGCTGTAGGACTGAGGGACGTGAATTGAACTTCAAGGGGAAAAAACTCGAGTATTACAACTGTTGATCTGAATCCACTTTTTGGACTCCTGCCTCAAATTGAGAAAGCAAAATCGAACTATCTTGCATGAAATGTACTACAGCAAGCAGCTGTGAAGGGCAGTCACCAAATACTGAATTTGGTGTTGACAGGAGAGCCTAGAGCCTTATTACTCTTTTCTATCAAAGAAAAAACAATGAGCCTCAATTGTAAAACACAATTGCTCTGTTCAAAGTGATTCATCTGCCCCAGCTCCTTGTTCAAACACTCCGGCATAATTCCCATCTCTCACTCACTTTCAAAGGTACCAACATGAGAACACTCTTCTTAGCACACAGGTTCCTACCAAGGAGGTTTTGCAGCGTGATGAGGTACGTTACAGAGGACACCGCTGGACACCGAAGCTCAAGGTGATGTCCTGCCCAAGGAAACCTGCCAAAATCCATACCTCAACACGCATTACTTGCTCCATTCCCGTTTTTCAGAGACCCCTTCGCTAACACAGATGATGCTTTTGGAGAGACGCTATTTCAAAGCATTGGAAAAATCTACCTGCCTACCTGGATTTTACTTTTAAAGCACTGTCAAAGGAAAAATGAATTAGAAGAAAGATGAAAGACTAATAAAGCGGAGCATCTGTGTGGTATCAGAAGCTCCTCACCCATTTGCTACATGATATGAGTAATGAGAACGTTTCAGCCTTGATATGATGATTGAGACCATCAAGAGCCCCATTTTAAAGGTGTGAAGTAAGGTAAGCTGGGTACTGAATAATGAAGTGCCAGTATACTGTCTTTAGGCCTATTTTTATCATGAAAAAACAGACTTCCTATTATAATTCATCCTGTTTACACAGACCTAACATTCATAGTTATCAATCTTAAGAACAGCAATTCCTAAAATAAAATTAAAAAAAAAGAAATCTGGAAGACAGATATTAGAAAAATAACATTCTTGTGGCCGTTTTCTGAAATAAAATTAAATGGCAAGCAGCATTGCTGTGTCAAAAGAGAGCAGCAGGGAAACGGGGGTGGTAGAGCAACTCTGCAAAATCCCAGAAATGCTGCTTTAGTACAAACACCAGAGATTTGCAAACTGAGAACAGGACTGCAAGTGCAAAGCTGTCAGCATGTGTGCTCCTACTCTAGCACTTTATTGTGGATCAAAACTAGAGATAAGACAGTGACTCAAGCACTCAGCTGGCCAAGACACTCCGAGTATTTAAGAGGTGGGAATGAGCCAGGCTCCTGAATGAGCGTGGCTCAGCTCGTCTGCTCCAAAATCCACACAATTATGCAATGATGATTTTTCAGGAACGTTTAATTTATAACCATTTCCCAGACTTAGAGCGTTCACTTCTTTTGTCCTTGATTCTTCATCATCTTTTAAAGCTTAACTGCTGGTCTGCTGAGCACCCTGCAAGCGCTGCCAGTCAGCACTAAACTTGCACATTGCAGATTTTTTAGCAAAGAATTATGCAATTTTAATGTGCAGTCAGAGCCCTAACGAGTTACTAAATAAGAAGGGGCCGAACGAGTTGCATCTAAGGGCTTGTCGACACAGGAAATCATCTGAGCGTAATGATACTAGTGTAATTATATCAATAAGTTACCTTGTGAGGCAAGTCCTAACGCATATTTAATAATCAGGTGATGTTTTCACAACTCAAAGCATGTTTTAGCATTGGGCTAACGCAACCTACATTTGTCGATAGGAAGTCTCTCTAAAACCATTTTTCTAAATATATAGCCTCTAAATGAAACTAAAGTGAAGGAAGGAAGCCTTATTTGGAAGCTTTACTTTCAGCTAAGGTTTCTAATATCAGACAGCAGGGCAGCTCTTCCGAATCATCGCTTAGGGATGTTTTCAGATATTGCTGCTCAAGAAAAAAAATGCACTTTTCAAAGTATTTTAGATAAACTAATTACTTCATACCCAAGTACTTAGTAAAAGAAGGGCAAATTTCATGCTAGCATACAGAATTTTAATTCAATATGCAATTCAATTCTCCTGCAGCACTTGATTTGATCCACCTCACTTGCCAACCCCAGCCTTACAGACAGCACAGACGATACAACCATTGTCGTATTCATTGCTGCCTCCAGGTCAGTTACGGATTCCCTCACACAGACGCAGAGAGGAGGCATCGATCCTTGGAAAAAACAGGGTTTAATAACTTGTCTTCAACTAGGCATCAGCTGTTTTGCCTCCAGAACTGCAGGAAACAAAAAAGTGGCAAATGAGTTCATCATGATCAGGTTAAAAAAAGACCAAGACTGGGAAAGGAACAGACACATCTGCTTGAAAAGGCTTTTCCAGCAGCTACTGCAGAGGTGCCGAGTATCATGAACATAGATTAATGCAGGCTGGAAGGGACCAGGTTGACTTGTCCAGTCAAGTTTTGAATATCTTCAAGAACCAAGTTTCCACAATATCTCTTACAACCTGTTCCAGTGTTTGATCACACCCGTGGTAAAATAAACTTGCCTTATACTCAACTGGAGTTTCCTGCGTTCCAGCTTCTGTCCCTTGTCTCCTGCCCTGTTCTGGTGCACCTGCTGTAAATCTGGCTCCATCTTCCCCATAGCTTCCCCGCAGATAGTTGTAGACAGCCCAAAGATCACCCTTTAGCCTTCTCTCCTTCAGGTTGAACACACATAATTCTCTCAGCCTCTCCTGATATGTCATGTGCTGCTACCCCGAGCCATCTTGGTGGCCTGTCACTGGGCTTCCAAAAAGGTAATGTCCCCTTTTAGGAGCCCAGCCTTAAGATACATAATGGGAGACTTGGGGAGAAGACACTCCATGGTGGGGGAAACAGGTTTTCCAGAAATAGTTATTCAAATACTAGTAATAGAAGGAATTCAAGAATGTGGAAAACATCCAATACAAATCCTTGCCAGGCTCTGCACAGAGTTCTTATTTATTTTATTTACATATATATATATATATATGGTCACAGCAAGAAAGGGAATACAGGGAGTTTGGCCTTTTCTTTTTAGGACCCAACTGAAAAAAAAAAAAAGCCTTTGGGCTGCCTTCAAGTTTTCTTACAGTCCGAGTTTTATAAAGAAGTTTAACTTTCACACTGGCTTTCTGTTAAGAACCGTTACAGAAAGATAGGAAAAAGGCTGGCAGTGTTTTCTACGAGATAAGGAAAACTCAAAGCTGCAGCTCTTGGTCCCTTGATATTATGGGGGCAGAAGAGTCTATATGGAACCTGTACGTCTGTCTGCTGCTCTTAACCACGTTTTAGAGTACGGAAACTAAAAGTTCTTCAGTCAAGCTATAGCATTGCTGGATTAGATGATGCACGACAAATAAAGGTAACGGGACTTATCTATTATCCCCCAAGAATTCAACAAACCACAAGGAAAGTGCTGGAGGGAAGCAGAAGAGTTGATGTAATCAGAAGTTCATTTAAATCTGATATCTGTTACAGCATTATCTTAAATATCAGTTATCGAAGGTTCTTTACTAAGATCTGATTGCCAGAAGATTTCATGAGGTTTTCTCCTAATAATGCATGTTCTAGAAAAACAGTACTTTGTAAAGCCCAGCATGGCAAATAACCTCCAGATGTGCATCTGGAGGAATGGAAATAGGTAAAGGGTAAAAGGGAAAAACAATTCTTCTTACTTTTTTATGCAAATAAAGTATACCTAAGACTACTTCAAACAACTTCTTTAACCACTTGCTGTCTTAGCTATACAAATTAGGCCAATTATACAACTGGGTGGAGGGCTAACAGACTACTAAAGGCAACCCCAGGAAAACAAAAAGGTGGGTGAGGCAGAGGCAAGCCTGTAAACCTTATCTATAACCACTATGAGGAATCCGTAAACTCAGTGTAAAAGCCTTATTGCCCTAGAAATCAAGTAAGATCCAGTAGGTTGTACAGCACCCAAAGTGGTCATTGGACACATCACATTCAACTTCTGAAGTTGCTTTTCCTTTTATTTAGTGGCAAAGAAAAGACATGGTGCTGTTAGCAATGCTTTACAACTCTTATTTGTCCAGCGCCACATGGGGTGTCCCTGTTCCCCATTGCATTCAGCCTGTTCCTGTACGTCTCTCAAGTACCTACTCATTCCAGGCCACCCGTGTGTCCATTTACATTTGGAAGCCAACCCTTAAAGACACTTAGCTCAACTATCTTCTTGCGTTCCTTATTTTTCCTCCATGTATTAAATTTCTGTCATTTCTTTTCTCACTCTGACCACGTATAAACTGCATCTGGACCCCATCAAGGATTCCTATATGATGTGTTTCACATCAATTTTTGATGGAACCCCTTTCTCAAGGTTCTTCTGGTCTCTCAGTGAGCAGCTAGCACACGTTCTAACCACAGCACATTGGCGTATGCCAAGGTGGGCTATCATCAGAGCTAGGGGTGCTTCAATACTGACGAGCAAAAACGGAGGAGCTGTCCTAGTATTTGGTCATATTTTAAGTCCCATGTACAACTATTGAGACATTTAGGGATCCCACTCTGCCAGATTGCTTCTGATGTCTTAGCATTGTAGTATGAAATTAAAAACCTTTACCAGGAGTCAGAGTATTAGATAAACAGCATTGCCCTCAATCTTGTAATCTCATTACGTTCAGTAGACCTAATCTAGAGATCATTTTTATGGAATGATTGTCACTTACTGCAAAAGAATTCAAGCAGTGTTAATTCTCAACTCAATCCTTTTATCTACTGAAAGACATGGCAGAGGGGTTGGACTAGATGATCTTTAAAGGTCCCTTTTCACCCAAACCATTCTAAGATTATTTTGTCTGGAATAAATAATCAGTTACAGATCTATAGCTCTCTTGGTTATTCTGGTTACTTTTTGATCCCTGTAAGATAGAGACAGGATCTATTCATGGTGCCACACATGATATGATGCACAGAGACCAGAATCACTCCCAGACATCAATGGTGTGAGTGGGTGTTGCAGTCAGAGATGAAAGGGAGAAACAAGTCATCAATCCAGCTTGCCGTGTAAGTTATGACCACGTTTCAAATAAAAATACGTGAAAGACTACAAGAGCAAAATGCCAGAGAACTAAAGAGGAAGAGATCAATGCTCCACCAGAAAGAAGTACATGAGAAACAAAGAACAGTTCTTCTCTCCAGCCCACAAGCTTCTTCTGGACAATGGCAACTCGCAAAAGACACCAAGTGTTAATTTCTTTTTTTTTCTCCCACATTCTCCTTCCAGCCTAGACCTTCAAAGTTATCCTCCAAATTTTCAAATGCTAACAAGTTTGTTCTTACCACACCACTGGCCACCTGCAAGCGCGACAAGGGGCAGAAGCACCATCAGAGCACACAAGGAGCATATAGAGCATACAGTATCCGTCCTTACTCTTAATAAGCGAGGTGGTTTAACTGATTCCTGTACACAAAACTGTACAAAGTACTACCAAATCTTCTTAAAGGATGCAGCGAAATGCTTTCAATTACAAACTGCAATGTTGAATTACATCATCCTAATAGTGAGCCTCAGCCAAACAATGGAGGGGATGCTTATGGCTTACCCACAAGTCAGCAACCCAGTTTAAAGTTAAATGTGAATTCAAACTACAAAATAACTCCATCTTCAGACAAACCTCTGATCGATAAAGGGGGAAATGGAGAACATTCTTAGTGCTATTTATCACACTTGACCATAACGATTCATTCACTTTTCCATACCTTAGAAAATTATTAACTAATTCCAGATGCCTTTTCTAACAATTTGAAGTAAAGAATGTAATAGGATTTTCTCCATTCATAAAGAGCAATACCACCATTCAATACAATCTCTGTTCTTTGCCACTC
The DNA here is from genome assembly GCA_013400035.1 of Rynchops niger. Classification (NCBI taxonomy): domain Eukaryota; kingdom Metazoa; phylum Chordata; class Aves; order Charadriiformes; family Laridae; genus Rynchops; species Rynchops niger. The sequence continues at coordinate 103,065 of VXBH01003708.1, forward strand.
TAAAAGGCCTATGTGGTGAATACACGCACCTATGAGGGGAATAAAAACACCCACTAGGATCTATTCTCCTTTCATGCTGCTTCTTCCCTATAGAAGACAAGACCAGAAAGATCTGTATTCTTCCTCCCATGATACCCTTCCTTTATGCCCCATATGTTTGCTGAAATACTGCATTTAGGTTAGGAAAGAAATGTGGTGAGACCGAGTGACCTGAACCAGAGTCACAGTTCTCAGCACAACGTTGCTCCCCCAACCTCCCTAACAACACCCTTCCCTTCCTTGCCATTACATCCCATGCCTCACCTCTGGCCCTCTGTATTATTAGAGACATTAGTGCCCACATGAGCACAAGCTCCACTAAGCGTAACAAGCCCTCATAGCTTGGACTTTACTCTGTTGCCGCTGACACGTCTTTCTAGTGAGCAATACCTCACCCGCTGGAAGCTGGTGCCACAAGGGCCCCAAATCCCCATTTCCTCTAGTATTCACATTGTATACAATTTAATGAAACACAGGAATTATTTGTCCTCAGCTTATTAAAGAAAAAAACGAGGATGGCTGTATTTTGTGCTGTACCTTTGCAAGCAAATCCATACCCCAACGGACTTTGGCTGGCAGTATTTTTGTGTAAAATCTAAAGATAAAAAATCTAAGTTGTCTTCATACCTAAAATATTTTTTTCAATTTATAAAACTCAACTGTTGAGCTGTAACTCTGAAGCAGTCATGCTTTCCTTGAAAAAGAAATCTTTTCCCATGCCCACAATGGATTAATCTACAAAAACATGAACACTCTCATGGCTAAGTTTCAAAATAGAAAATTCACAGTTAAGAGCTGAGGTTATGCTTTATTTTATCATTTTAGATAGTGAAAGCAGCTGTAGGAGCATCTTTAACATGCAAGAGATCCAATAGAATCTACTGCGGTTTCAAGAGATAGGGTTGTGGTTTTTCAGCATCGCTGAAAAGAGGGGCAAAATGCAGGTTCCTAATAATGGAATAACTGAGATATGATGAGAGCGTAGGCTTTCAGCAGAACTCCCCAATGAGAATGTTTTTTTTCCCTATTACATCACGGGGCTTTTTTTCCTCCACCTGCTTCTTGTAAGCAACTTAGATTCTCATATTAGTTGATACAAACCAAAACTCAGCTGTGGCACTGTGCCACCCGAGTCGTGACAGCAACAGCATGGGAGGAGACAGCAAATAATGGCATCTCACTATAGGGAGATCCAAATCCTCACAGATTTTTTTTTTTTTTCCTCTGGAAATAATTCATTTTCTCCTGCAGTGTCACTATCAAAACTTTACTCCATGTGGCACTCAGTCCCGTAAATTTCCATTTTTGGTCTGTGCATTATTTTAAGGGCTCTGTGAAAGGTAAATTTAAAAAAAAAAAAAAAGGCACATACAAGTTTCCCACAGAGTGGCCTATACCTCCACTGAAATTTTACATTAAAGGGGATTTGAAAGTCAGAAACAATTAGACAAAAAATAATCACTACTGTATTCTAATCACATAACGAGACCCAAACAATAAAGCTCCACTTCCTTGCCCCGGTGGGAAGTTTCCTCCTTCTGAATGAAGCTCTCACTTTTTAAAGAACACACCCTTATGCAAATATTCTGAATCCATACGAACATTGCTTCATTAAACGCTGAAGCTCTTCCCAAAAAGAAACATACCGGTTTACCAAGACATTCATTCTTCTGTGTTGTCATTTCTACATGAACTGGGGTTTCTTCTCTACTTTATTTGTGTTTTGTTTGCGGTTAGAAGGGTTCGTGGTTTTTTGGGTTTTCTTTTTAAACCTATGTCTCATTAGCTTTCTCAACAGAAACATTCAAGTTAGAAGAGATGAGGTTGACAAGTTCTAATGTTTGACAAACCTTACATTTCACCGGCAGTTAAAAAGCACAAACAAGAAAACCCCTGCTCTCCCAAAGTCTGGTCCTCCACGTGGAAGCAAACGAAGATTTCAGAAACGATGGAGGAGTATGATGGGGCAAGGGAGCACAACCAACAGAGGGACTGATAAAAAAAAAAAACAACAACAAAACAGTAGAAAGGGAGCATTCACTGCAAACCACAAGTTCTATGAAAGGACAATGAAATAAGTTCATTATCTAAGGATAAGTGAAGCCAAGAACACAGCAACATTTAGATAGGAATTTAACCTCTGTATGAATACATGCCTGTCCTTTAACAGTAAACACTTGCTAAACAAGTTTCAGAAGGTATATAATGAGGCCGTAGTAATAATTATGTTTTAAAGCATTATTCATCTACATGACAAGTTTAACTTCAAACAATTTTTAGATTGATCTAGCTAAGCCAGTGAAACCTCCCCTCTTGGGAACTCTTCTAAAATTGGCTTATTTAAAATAAATCTAAATTAGCAGATCCACGCACTTCCTACTACTAAATTAAAATTTAAATTTCATTATTTTCTCACATTAATAAGCTCTAATATAAATTTCATAACCGAACTAAGAATACAAAAAAAAAAAGCACCACTAAGACAAGAAGTTCTAAAGCTCCAATCTGTGACATTAGCAGCTCAAACAGAGCCACCCACAGTATCTAACTCTGCCTGCCAAGTCAGCTCCTCGTCTGGCCAAAAGAGTTGTTTTGTTTTTTTTTTTTCTAGACTATATACAAAATCATCAATTTGCTTCCCTATATGCAAATCCATGCTGTAACACCAACTTAGTTTCAAAAGTATATTTCCAAGGTCCCCAAGATGACGTGCTGACATTAGTTATCCTTCAGACTTACATATATTTTATGGAATTATGGGTTATGTGATTTAACTCTTCACAGAGGTGAAAGTTAACATGAAGCATTTTCTCCACGTTCCAATTATAAAGCAATTTGTACAAGGGAATGCAATGTGCTCATTGCCAGAAGATCTGGTAGGGAAGACATGCGGCGCCCAAAACAGTGCAAGTGTATGTAGTTATCCTGTATCTCTGAAAAGTTAAATATTTTAACACTTCTCTCAAAGACAGAGACTTTCACAACTGCAGAGCTACTGTGGCATATAACAACACTGGCACCCAGGCCTTAACACCTTCACTTCAGGACGTAATAAGCTCACATACAACTTGAGCTGGTATAAGACAGAACGAGCACCAAAAGAGCAGCCCTGCCTTCATGCAGCTGTTCAGTCTGCCCTGTGATCCCAAAACTCACGTTATGAGTGTTCCTGCAGAGAAGCAAAGCAGTTAAAACTAACTAGGAGAGGACAGAAAGGCAAGGAACGAGAGGGACTTGGTTTTAGTTGGGATCAGTCCACCCAAGAGCGCCCAATACAGCCTCCCATGCTAACACCTGCACAACCATTTCTTTTGCAGCAGGGATAGATTAGGCTGGTTTAAGATGAACGTAAAACTACAGGCTGATGCATGGACAGCTTTTAAATCTACTTTCAGCAACGAAGAGTTTTAGTTTTCAGTTGCCTGTTTAATGAAGGTTGAAGGGAGACTAAAACCTACAAAGACAAAACACAACTGAGTAGCACTGGCAAAAAAACAGGAGAGGACAAACAAATTATAGTAGGAGAGAATGAACTACTCTGGCCACATCTGTGATTTAAAAAAAAAAAAAAAAAAATCTATTTCACAACCCAAATAGAAATAGAATTTGGCAGCACTGTGGACAGCTCAATCAGAACTGAATTCAAAAGACAACACCGATGGCAGCAGAAAAGAAAAACATCAAAGCAAGCTTTGGACTGACTTGATTATGTCATTATCAATGGTACTTTCCCATCTTCTATCATAGTACCATCCCAGCTTCGATCTTGGCTGTGTCCAGTTTTGTAGGTCACACAGTTTTTAAAAAAAACCCCAAAACTTATCTTTCTAGAAAGCCTGGTCATCAGGTACCACATGGCTTCGCAGCTGCAGCAAAGCTATAAAGAAAGATATTTAGGAGAAATATTTTTCCTTAAGGCAAAGGGAGACTACAGAAACAGACGAAGTAACGCTCATACTACAACTTTTTATTTAAAAGCACTAAGTTTACTCTGAAAAGAGAATAGTAAAAGCAAAACAAATTTAAATGGAGAAGTTAAAAATTAATTGCGCTAACCTACGATGCTCACTAAACACACTGAAAGATACCACCTACTGAAACAGTCACGAGTATACAAGAACACGGGTATTACCTCAGCCTGAGGATTAAAACAAACTTCCTGGACAGCACTAAAAAGTCTCTTTGAAGCACTACTTCTTAGAAATGGCTACTAAAGAGAACTGTGTACTAACAAATGACAACTCTGCTGTAAGACATGAGATACCCCAAACAAGGCCAGTCTGTCTGGGGATGATGCTATTCAGGTCTGCCTTTTACTTTTCGCAATTTTGATAGCATAAAAAGTATAAGGAAACATTTAAATTCAAATTTGGGTATTACAATAAATGGCAAAAGAAACCAAAAAAAAACCCAAACCCCTTGCACCAACTTGGAAAGTGCTGCACTTTCCTAGTCAATAGGATAAGAGATACTTCACATTCTAGTGGGCTGCTTTGTGTGTACATCAGAAAGGCTGCATGATACTAAAGCAAATTAATTGGACAATGCATGGAACAGATCCCTACCCACAGCCACTACAGTTAAAACTCTGTAATATTTTCCACCAGCTATTTTTTTTCTAATTCATAACTTACCAAAAATAAAATACTGGAGGTTGACTTTCTTAATTTTCAAATTTAGTAATATTTTCTGGTAGTCTGAGTATTAGAAATTCTGTCACTAAAATTATGACCACGTATTCTGCTAAAACTTAAAATAAGGGAGGCAATACACAACAAAATTTTCACAAGTCTTACAAGTTTGTAAAGCTATTGTCAGCACATGCTTAGCCAACATGAACAAGACTTCCGTTAGGCATCTAAAGTTCCTAATTAGTTATAACTGCGTATGTTTGCAAAGTCCGTTTAGCAGTTAGAAGTTCACTGCATTCATCGACTTGATTCCTGCAATTTCTGGAAGGCCAAAAGTATTTAGAAGGGCTGCTTTCTAAAATGGAAAAATCCTTCCTTCCTACACTGTTCAAAGTAGGTAGAAGAACAGACCATCGTATGATAACCTAAGGCGTATTTTCTTTTGTAGAGTTGAAACATTTAACTCCGTTTCCCACCCTTCTGTGAAACGGAGAAAGACTGGTGGTAAGAGCAGTGCAAGAGAGGGTATACAAATTATGAAAGCGGTACTTTCCTGGAAGTCAGGAAAGTTTGGCTGCTCCTCTGCACTCTTTCAATATACATTACAACACACCACTAAGCACATATGAGTACACGATGATTCTGCAAACATGAAAAATATCAAGACAAAGTAAAAATCAGTGTACAAAATCCCATGTAACTGCAGTTTGAGCAAAATAATCACCGCTGAAAAAATATGTTTCACTTTTCATATAGCAAATAGTATACTCCACTAAAGAAAGGAGAAAGTTTTGGTTCATATGTATGACAACATCAATTATCTTTTCATCAAATGACGAACTCATCTTTAAGCCACCTTAAGACTACACAGCCAGCTGAAGCAACACAGTAATATGCAGCCGTCGTCTTCTTTAGGGAAATGTATTGGTCACAACGAAAATCCGCTTGAAAAAGTTACACTGCATTTTGTAGTTTGTAACATTCTCACCTGCAATCTAAATTTAAGGAAAAATTCTCACGCAAAAAGGAAGACAGCTGAAGCTGTACATTAAGTTCCCATTTCCTTTTCTATGTATGGCAGCTTACAATGAATTTCAACATAATTTACTGCCTAAAATTAAGCCAAAGAAACTGAGGAACTCTAATACCAGCAGAGCTAGCACAGTAAGAGCAGGTCCAGATCCATCCCCAAAAGAATACAAAAAGCCTTTTAGGAAGAGAAGGGCAGACCCTTGAGAGAAGGTACAAGGGAGTTCTTGCTGTTCCTGGGGCACGAGCTAAGAGGACGCTGGTGGAGTTAAATTACGCGATAGGAAGATGTTGCCATTTCTAACACCGTAAGAAAGGCACAAGCACCACCCTCCCTGCACCACACTTTAGGACTAAAGAGTCCTAAAGAAAATCAACACCCAACCATCACATACCTTCAAGAAAATATATGGGAGTTAAAAAGAAGTACACACACAGAAAACCAAGAAAGATTAGAAGTTTCAAGAGTCTATTAACAATTTTAAAGAGTTAACATCAAACTAAACGCCAAGTGAGAAAATAACCTTTGTTTCACTAGTTTGATAGTTCAAAGTTGTTTCTTGTGCAAGGAAAAGAAGTTTATATTTTACATGCAAAGCTGTAACTCCCTTCACAAACACACTCTTTTTCAGAGTGCTTCAACAATAAATTAAGACCTTGAGTAGCAAGCAAAAATCAAATATCCTTTCAAAGAATAAAAAGAGAATCTATAGTGTGCGAAGTTCAGAATTTATAAACATACGAATACCAAGTAGTGTAAGTTACAGAAGTTTAGGCAAGTTTTAGTCAATTCTTTAAACTGAATGACAGTAGTTTTATTATGCTGCTTTGATATTTTTCTGTCCTTCTAGAAATATTTTCCAAAACGTAGCAGTGTCAAACTTCTTTTCCTTAAAAAAAAAAAACAAAAAAACAAAAAACAAAACTAAATAAACGTATCTCTTGTTTTTTCAGGTTTTTTTTACTTTTCACCATTTCTTGAAGGCAAGAAAAAACTATATGGGTGCCGTGTTTCAGCAAATTCAACAAGAAGTGAAGAACTCAAACAGTATTGGGAAAAAAAAACAGGGATCATAGGTTTCCTAACCACAAGAACGGTGATTTCATGATGTCCTCCTCTAGTATAAAAAAAACCATCTTACTCCTGATGTAACAGCATGTTTGAACAAAGTTTCCACATTCAGCAGCAATTTTTTGAAATTAGTCAGATATGGCCTCCTAACTTGCTTTATACTGTTTCCAGAAAAAGAATTAAGATTAAAATAGCAAACCCTGTGGCAAATTGAGCGATTACGCTGGCAGGAGGCCAACACCACAGGCACCCTCGGAATGGGGTTGGCTGCGGTGTCCAGTTTGGCAAGGGGAGCTTGTACGCATCGGTAGCGTTCGGAGAAGCAAACGGCGGCAAGATCTAAGTTACAGGAGATATGAATGGAGCGTTTATACGGTGACAAGGATGTGCTGACAGACATGTAGAGGCTGGAGATCTTGCGCATTCACGGCAGCTGCGGCTCAGTGAATGGTTGTAAACCACACTTCTTGCTCACTCCTCAGCACAGGATTTCAGCGTACGTTCATTTTATAGGTATCAGATTAACGTATGGAAGGGGACTTTCACTGGGCAGCTCGCAAGCCACACGTAGTCTTACACAAGACAACTAAGCATCCCACTGACAGTCCCTATTTCCAGATAGGTTCACAGTACAGCCACGCTCTCCTAAAAGACTCTACTCAAATGCCCTGCCTTATGGTTTGGTGTGGAGCAGGAAGCCATTTGAGCTGCTAGAAGCCACTGGGCTGCTAAGGCTCTCTGTGGATGATTTCACAGGAAGGAAACGGAGCGCCTCGCAATGTGGAGAACAACTTGCAGCTCATACCCCAGAGCAGACACCGTCACTGCCCAGCTCTGCGTACGGGGAAAGGGCTGAGCCACAGAGATAAACTAGGAAGTAAACAAGAGAGAAGATGAGCTTGACTGGAGGGAGCAGAATAGCAGGAGCCTAAGACACTTGTAGCAACCTAGGAGTCGGTAAAAGTATAGTGGTGGTTTTATCAAGAGCCTAAGGTGAAGATGAGGTTTTTCCAGTAAGGAAAAAATACCCTTACACACTGAATGTGGGTTCTTGATGCTAAGCCGCAGCCACCAACGCTGGTGCTATGGAAGTAAGATCGTTCCAAGCGAAAGGGAGTGTGGTAGGATCAGACAGAGAGCAAAGGAAGGCAGAGACACTTTTATGTGTACGACTACTCTTAGCCCATAGATCGGCAATATTTTCAAGGATTTAGCTCCTTACGTATAGCTTTGAAAATGATGTATCAATAGGAGGTGAACATAACAGCCTTAGCAACAACAGGACAATTTGAGCACCATGAATAGCTGTAAACTCAAAGTATACCTGTACCTGAGCATGAGAACCTGACACTAAAAGCCAGCAAATGATTAAATCAATAGTTATACACAGTTACTGGTACTGAAATGTGCAAATGATGTTATACATGAAACCAAAATCTTGAACATCAGTCTGGATTCACGCAGCTACAGAGACCTATCTTCCTGTTGTGCCTAGTAAAAGCCTTCGTGCGCTGTAGAAGGAAAAGCAAGAAAGTAAAAACAGGAGCTGTACTTCAAAAAGAAAACAATCATCCAGACTGTCTGTCTTGATTCTTGTCCCTTCAAGAGAATTAAATCAAAGAAAAAAAGAAGCCAGCTCCTGACTGTGGATCCTAAGATGTAAATGCTCTTACAGTAGAAGCATTCATAAAAGTAGCAGTAAAAGACATCTCAGCTACAGGTCCCACATTTCACTACGCTACTCTTTGCTAGATTATCCCTCTAAGGCAAAAGATTTTATGCAAAACTGTTGAGAACAGTAACATAAAATAAAGTTCCATTTATTTCGAAACTTTTCTATAAGGAAAGTAGGTACCAGTCACCCAAACACCATAGTTTCTAGATTAGAAAAGAATCCTCACCACAGAAACAGCCTATCACTGAAAAGAAAAAAAAAAAACCTGTTGTGGTAACTGCATAAACTTCCACAGTACCCGCGTATCCTTCCCCTAAATAATATTAAAAGTCCCTGAGCGAGCCGGTAACCTTTCTTCTCTCCACATTCATCGTTCCTTTGCGCCCAGACTTCTTTCCACCACGGCGGCCGAAGGCACCTAACTAAGCCGATAACCTCTTCCAGCCCTACCCGACGTGTGGATACGGTTTACCTCCCGCTGAACAACACAAACTAACTCGACACAGCCGTCGGCGAACCCGCCGTGAGCGGAGCCCGGCCAGAACCGCCGGTATCCCGGGAGGATGCGGCGGCTGCGAGGATCTGGGCGGGAGGAAATGGAGACCCCGGTCCGTGCCGCGCTGCCAGCAGGAGGCCGAGCTGGCAGGAACAGCCGAGCACCGGCCTGGGGAAGGCGGCACGTAGCGCACAGCCGAGGGGACGAGGTCGGGCCGGG
>VXBH01003709.1:0-22577 GCA_013400035.1 Rynchops niger
AGGGCACCCATCTCATTTGTTAGCGGGCCTACATTTTGCCTAGTCTTCCTTTTTCTATTGGTATACTGAAAGAACCTCGTCTTGTTATCTTTAAGCGTGCTGGCCAAGATGAGTTCTGCTTGAGCTTTGGCCTTCTAATTTTTGCCCTGCATAGCTTCACTACATATTGGTATTTTTCATAAGTAGCCAACACCCGTGTCCGAAGATCATAAACTTTCTTTTTTTTCCTGAGGTCCAGCCAAAGCTCTCTATTTAGGCAGGCTGGTCTTCCCTGTCTGCTCGTTTTTTTGGTACTTGGGGATGGCCTTCTCCTGAGCTTTTAAGAGTTCCTCCTTGAATTAAGACCAGCCCTCCTGGGCACCTTTGCCCTTCAGGACTGTCCCCCAAGGGACACTCTCAACCATGCTCTTCAGCAGGCCAAAGTTTGCCCTTTGGAAATCTAAGGTGGCAGTTCTGCTGGCTCCCCGCCTTGCTTCACCAAGAATCAAAAATTCTATCATTTCATGATCACTCTGCCCAAGACGACCTGCAGTCTTTACATCCCCTACAAGACCTTCTCTGTTAACAAGCAGCAGGTCCAGTAAGGCACTTTCCCTAGTTGTCTCCCTCACCAGCTGTGTTAGGAAGTTGTCTTCCACACACTCCAGGAACCTCCAGAACTGTTCCATCTCTGCTGTGTTATATTTCCAGCAGACATCTGGGAAGTTGAAGTCCCCCACAAGAACAAGAGTGAGTGATTGTGAGACTTCTGTCAGCTGCTTATAGAATATTTCATCAGCCTCTACATCCTGGTTAGGGGGTCTATAACAAACTTCCACCATGAAGTCCAGATTATTGGCCTTCCCCTTGATTCTTATCCATAAACAATAATATTTTCTAAGAGAAGAAGCTAGCTGTTGCTCTTTGAATGCTTAGATTTCTATGGTGATACTTAGAAAATAATTACGTGTGCCAGAATTGTACCTTGTAAGTTTGATAGCTTGAAATGTTATTATACGTGAATAGATGGACAACCTGTTATAACTGCTGGGAAGAAAGCAGCTAACTTTTGTGGGTTTAAATGGGTTTGATTCTTTAATTGAGTAGCATTTTGTAGTTGAGGTGAATTGATTCCTCATGACAGTGTCACATATTACATATAGCTCTGAATTCACTGCATTTCATTTATACAGTTATGTGTTATGTGGCTATCTTACTTCACAGACCCCCTTTCTCATTTCTTCCCCCTTAAACGTAAAGCATCAGTTGCAAGAACATTCTATGCACATTACCTTGTGGAAGACTGACAGCACAGTTTTCTGTTCAAGAGAAACATCAATTTGATTGTTAAAACCTTGACAGCAGGTATTTAAAGTACGAGTGATATTGCATGACCCTCTAATTTTTGAAAGGGTGCATGTGATGATGAGGAACACTCACAGCTATTGCAAGAGCTTTGCTAAGCAGAAAAACATCTGGTACAACATCTGTTTGAAAAAAAGGGACACTTAGGATGTATTGAGTGTCGCAACACCCTGCTTTTTTTCAACGGCTATACTTGAACAATTATGTAGTACTGAGACACTAAGAAAACTAGAGACCGATTTTCAATCAGTAGTCTGAAACTCTCTGAATGACGATTCTAAATGACTTAATAAAGATGAACATAGAAAAGCAAATTCATAGGTGTTACACAGCAATGTGTGTGCAAAAAGTTTCCAAAGAGCTCTGTGAAGTCTAGGACTGATTCTTTTTATTTATTTTTTTTTTTAGTCAACAAATCAAAAGATTTGAAAACCACTGAGATAACGTAGATGAAAGGCTGGAAAACAAGCAACTGATGGAGCAGGGGAAGCTTAATAATAACTTGTGAAACTTCAGGAAATAATTGTGATCTTAGAAAATAAAATGCAGACTCCAGGGTTTGCTCATTTAGATAATAATAATAATGTGACTATTATTATTGTGTGACTACTACTCTATACCAGTCAAAAATCTCTCAGGTATCTAACATGCTTCTTACCATAAAGTTACTCACTCTCAGTTTAGATCAGGGTAACCAGTTAAAAATAAACTCTCAGAAAACAACTTATACCTTCGGCTGAATAAATTGGACATGGTATCATTCCCAGAAGGTATTATTGTCTATTAGATGTCACTTTATTCATAATACCTTATATAGAGGTAGCTCTTGACATAAGAGCACAGGATGTGTTTTCATTTGAACTTCAAGGATGCATTTCAGTGCCAGGAATAACTCCAGAGAAACTGTCATAAAGCTAGATTTTCAGTGTAGCTTAAATCAGTGTATTTCACAAAACCAGCAGAGCTGCACTGATTTATACCAGCAAAGGAACCTGTCCCTTACTTAGAAACAGCTTAGAGTACTGGCATATATTTCACTGTGTTAGAAGGCTCTGTGTGTGCATGCATGTGTATTTTTTTACTGCTACTTCTCACCATGAAATAAGTCTTTGTCTCTATGGCAAATACTTAATTTTTTCACTAGTCTCTTCAGAAAATAAAGCTATTCTCAAATGGGTAATTTTATTATGACGATTTCTTCCTTCATCAAATGATTCCGCAGCTACATTGTACTTTATAATGTCTGACATCTTTATAGAAAAAGCAAGACATGGCTTAGTCATATGGAGGCTTTTCAGAGATTACTTATTTGTTGAATGAAGACTGAATGATGATTCAACAGATTGTAATCTTCTTTGAGTCAGCTGTGAACAAATGCCCCTAAAAGGTGCTAAGAGACACCATATGGTGGGAAGTATCTGTCTTTCATAAGGGAAAACATGGTTCACCTGCACTTGGATGAAGGTGGGCTGTACAGTAATAGAATAATTTCCTGTCATGGTCTTGGCACGTTCTGCATTAGGTAGTCTATAACACAGGGCTACACATTTCTTACTACTATCCCTACACATATGTACACACAAAATCCATACTTGAGGCACAATTTTGTCAATTTACTCTTAAAAATACCAGGTCAGAGGTATTAATATTAATTTTCTGAAGAAATCCAACTGCGATAATGAAAAATTTCATTGCGGTTTCATCTGGATGGGACTTGTTTTCATAGCTAAAAGTGTGATGGCAGGTGTTGTAAGCAGACGGGAGGGGGCTTCTCTAAGATGTAGTTAGATCCCAGGGTAGAATTTCATGAGCTGTTCTTTTAATAATGGTGTAATCTTAAGCAATATTAACCTTTGCTCTTTCCCACTTATTCATATTGTCATGCTACCTACTCAGTTGTGCCGGTAGATGTTCTGGACTGGAAACCATATCTAGTTTAGAAGCGAGCCAGTATTTTTCTATTAAGATTTTTTTTTATCTGTGTTGTTTACTAACTCAGGTTCACTATGTGATTCATGCAAATTTATAGCTCTGCACATGAAGGTATAATGTGGAAACAGGTCAGAGAAGTGAATTCCAAAGCTGTTTAAACAATTAGTGCTTTTTAAAAAAAAAAAAAAGTACTTGTGATACTACACTTGTGGTGGTGGTGGTGCAGAAACTTTAAGGCATCATTTTTCTATTAAAATTCAGACTTTCAGTCACTTGTGCAAACATGTTTAAATGAGTAGTGTTGTTGCAGCTGTAATATGGCAATGAGACATGATCTCCCCGCTGAAACTAGAAAGATGTCCTAAGTAACCAAAAAGCTTGTTAGAATTTTCTAACAACATCAAGTGGTCTAATAAAAGATATCCTCTGTTACCAGGCCTCAAATAACCTCAAACATTGATCACGCCACAGATTTCAGTAGGACTGCTGATAGTAGTAAAGATCTTCATCTATGTTAATGAATACCGAATTGGTACTTTATTTCACAAAACATTTTGTTCTGAAAATATAAATACAGGAGATTTAAGACACCTTTTTTTTTATTATTCAGAACAGGCAGAGACAAATTTCAAGTAGACAAAGATCTTTTTTCTTGTAAATATCTCAGGTAATAAAGAATAATTTAAGGAAAAAGTAAAAACCACAAACTAGACTGGTTTTGTATTTCATTTTTTTTCCAGAGGACATCTCCAATGACTACTTAATATTTCTCATATAGTCAACTCATTTTCTCTTCTTGCATTCTGTGACCTCCTGTTATAAAGTATTTTATTTGCAGACCACCCTGGTTCCTTTCCCAGCTGAATACCGTCACAGGCAAATATTTTCATAATAAAATTACATGTACAAGTAGCAGCAGAAAACCTCCACCTACATTTTTTTCATGTGAAACTTAGCCTGTATTCTTACAGTCCATGGCTAAAATAAGTTCTTTAAGTTGAAATCAAGCCATAAAGTTTTCTCACTTGGCCCTTGATAATTAGAACGCCAATGCCAAATAAAGTATGACAACTTCCACTACTTGCTGCTAATTATATTTTACAATATAACTAGGGAGAAGTTGTACTTCTACACTTTTTATTACACGACATTGTCATATACTCTAACTCCTTTGTGTTACAAAAAGCATTAATAAAACTGAAACTCAGTAATTGTTGAGCATAGAAGCTCCACAAGGAATACTTTCTTTCCTCTCTCTTTCAGTCATCAAAAGAGATTGCATGGCAAATGAAACAGCTACTTTTAATGTCTAACTGGACAAGGCTTCATTACAGTTTTTGTAAAATTAACATATCTTCAAATGTCCCCCTCTTCTTGGGCAGAGATCTAGAATATGGAAATGTACTATAGTAGGGCTTCTCAAATCCTTTGCAGCATTGTAGTCTTATTCCCAGAAGAACTATCTGCAGGAGTCTCTACACAGGCAAAGCAAATCCATCATCAAAGGATATAAAATGGATTGTATAGTGGATCTGCTGGGGCTACCATTTTGTTAACTGAACCCGTGTTCCTGTTTTTCAAAGCTGTGTATTGACACTACAAACATTTGCAAAATAAATCCAGATTTGAGAAGGCTCAAGAACTGCTTTCTGTGGTGTCTGACCTGTCTCCCTGTCCCTGTTTCATTAGGGCTGCCCCCTCCTAACAGTTAAAGTTTTACTTCTGGACACAGCACATGAGTCACCATTGCCTACAGAAAATTCAGAAGTCCCGGGTCTGCTAGTCTGGTCTGATTGGCTTGATTCTGCAGCTGGTGAGCTACTAAGGTGCCAAAGAACTATTTTGTATATTGCCTGGAGCAAGCAGGTGTAGCATAGTTTGCTACACGTCTGCTACGTGTTTGTTCTCAAGGACCAATACTGCAACAGGACATAGATTTGAAGTTCTTCTTTTAGGAAGTCATAAATAACAACAATTAACATTTACCACATTCTATAAACTCTTCATTCTGCAAGATGTCCAATCTTTATTCAGTTGTGACACAGAAGGTACAGCAGTGAATTCGGCAGCTCTCGTCAGGCTTTGGCAACTCAGATTATAATGAACAGTTACATTGGTTTAATCTATAATGTTCTTTTTGTAGACAATGACTAATTAAGCCCTGGCCTAAAAAAGTAAGAACTTCTCCTTTTTTCTTTTTTTTTTTTTTTTTCCCCCATAGGATTGTCTCTGATTATATTGTTTTATTTCATGTGAACAGTTATTTTTGGAAAGAGATAACTTGCTTTGGAAAATAATCCTGCTGCTGTCACCGTATTTGGCAGATAAGAACCCCTCTCCTGTTCTCCCCCCACCCTCACGTTGGTGACAAAGTGCCAGGATAATACACATATCCATTTTTCCCATTGCATTTGATAGGATGTTATGCTTTTGCAAAAATAGCGTTTGGACAGTGATTCTTACAGCAGACCAAAACCTCATGTAGGCACCATCAGTAAAGGTAGTGACCAGCCCATGCTATCACCACTTATACATTGTCTCAACTTGCGATAAGAAGAAGTCCATACACTGACAGTCCTGAATGAGGCCAATGTTTCAAATGACATGTAGTAGAGCAAGGCTGTGAGAAAAGCCACTTCTACCAAAGAAATAATAGCTATCACTTAAGACATCTTTGGCCTCAAGTCTTCTGACTGTGGGACTTTGATATAGTTTTACTACTTCATGCTGAAGTAGTATATATGGACTTTTCAGTTTCTGAGCTGTTTTATAAAGGAGCCTTACACAGAGCATCCATATTCATGACACTTTGTTTCCTAAATTGTCATTTTGGATGATAAACCCTGTTGGCAAGCGTGAACAGAAATGGCACCTCTTATTCTATCTTATAATAAGAGTGGCATCTCTTATAGTATCAGGAGTTGTGAGGCCAGAAGTATGCCCTTTTCAGGATGGTAGGTAGGTATCAACTCATCTTCCAGTTGCAAGGGAAACATAGTATCTGGTGTTTTGTTTTTTTTTTTCCCACCTACACAAAGTTATCTCAGGTTAATTCGGGCTCTTGGTATATTCAGTAACTGACAAAGGTGAAACTGGAGTTCTGAAGAAACTGTTTAATTTTCACCAGATCAGTGCAGTAAGCTCTTACTGTCATACGCTATTTCCAGCATTCCTGAGATGGACAAAGTATGATTCAAACTTTTCTGCTTATAGTTCTCAAATCAATCGTGTAACTGAATAAATTTCCTTCTTTTCTCTCTAACCAGCTTCCTTTTGCTTTATTTTTTTTCACGTTTTCAATTTCCAGTCTTCATAATTGGTTGATAAATCATAAATTTTGAAGATATTTCTAAATATGCAGAATGGCCTGCAGTGTTAGGTGTTTTTCTTTTTTTTTTGCTTTGCTTTTTGAATGACTGTTGCTATTTCACTACTACCAAGTTCTGCATTAGTCAGACTTTACCATCTGCATCTTACAAAGACACATGTTCCAAGTGAAAAATTATCAAGCAAATCTCAGCGTACAGGAGTCAGGCCTTTGTCTTGATGATGTACAGTCACATCCCTAGTAGTACATCCCTAACAAAGTTTTGTAATTAAATTGTGCAAGCTGATTCTTCATTAAAGATCACTGGCCTAATTACAATGACAAGCATCATTAACATTTCGGTAATGCCTGATTTTTGGTATTGTCATTTCATCACTGTCACAGAGATGTAATGACCACAAGTAATGACCACAGCTTCCTATATTATTGCCACATCTTTGTCATATGCTTTTATCTGGTAAAAATAAAAAGAAAGAAAGAGAAAAAGAGAGAGAGAGAAAACATTAATACAGAATCATAGAACGTGTTAGGTTGGAAGGGACCTTTAAAGGTCATCTAGTCCAACCCCCCTTCAGTAAGCAGGGACGTCTTCAACTAGATCAGATTGCTCAGAGCCTCATCAAGCCTGACCTTGGATGCCTCCAGGGATGGGGTCTCCACCACTTCTTTGGGCAACCTGTTCCAGTGTCTCATCACCCTCATTGTAAAGATCTTCTTCCTAATGTCTTATCTAAACCTACCCTGCTCTAGTTTAAAACCATTGCCTGTCATCCTATCACTACATGCCCTTGCCAACAGCCCCTCCCCGGCTTTCCTGTAGGCCCCCTTCAGGTACTGGAAAGCCGCAGTAAGGTCTCCCCAGAACCTTCTCTTCTCCAGGCTGAACAATCCCAACTCTCTCAGCCTGCCTTCATAGGAGAGGTGCTCCAGCCTTCTGATCATCCTTGTGGCCCTCCTCTGGACCTGCTCCAACAGGTCCATGTCCTTCTTGTGCTGAGTGCTCCAGAGCTGAACACAGTACTCCAGGTGGGGTCTCACGAGAGCAGAGTAGAGGGGGAGAATCACCTCTCTGGATCTGCTGGCCATGGTTCTTTTGATGTAACCCAGGATAAGACTGGCCTTCTGGGCTGTGAGTGCACATTGTTGGCTCATGTCCAGCTTTTCATCCACCAGTACCCCCAAGTCCTTTAATATGCTCCCTTTAAGAACAAAGTCCAAACCCTAACTCCAATACAGACTTTTTCTTCCAAGGTATTCCTTCCCAAGGACCTGTTTTATCAGCCAAGTTGGTAGAGAAGAGTCTCAAAAGAAAAAAAGCCCCCAAAGCACTGAACCTTTCTCATTTTAGTACCCCAACACACTGGCATGGGTGCAAAAATAAACAAAGAAACCAAGTTGAAGATGGTCTTAATGCTCACTTCACAGGAAGCCCCAACATAAAGATCTGAAAAAAAGCCCCATAGTTTCCAGATCTTTTTTTCCACACAGTGTGTTGCATTCTTCCTCCTTGAACTAAAGCAATCATTTTCTTTTTTCTTCATAAACAAATACACTTTAATGCCTGGGACTTCTTAATTTCTTGGATCTTTTTTCAGGATACTTGAAGAGATTGTGTTGTCTCTCTCTAGGGAGTCTGTCCTGAAGATGTTCAAAGAGAGCCAGTATTGTCATGCTGCCACTTTTTGTGGTGTTATTGTGAGTCTCAAAACATATGGTGTTTTTTTAAAGCTCCAGCTACCAGTGTAATGATTGTTAGCTGTTTACTTAGGTTATTTTATATCAGGTGTGTAGATTTTAATATTGAAGCATTTCACATGTCTTAATGTGAGTGAGGCAGAAAGCCATCAAACCTGGTTTTGCACCTAAAGCCATAGAAAGATTAAGAAGTGTAAGGTCACACAGGAAATCTGTTGCATGTACCTAGGTTTTTCCAAGCCCTTTAGGCTAGTGTCCAAATCACTGATTCATATTTTATTCAGCTGTCATGTAAGATTAACAATCGAACAGAAGACTGGGATATTTTGATAGCGTAATCATGACTGAAAAGGTTACATCTAAAATCTTAAGGTTCTAAACAGAACTAAAAACAAAGATTATTTCTGCTTTATAGCATTTAAACAAATCTCATGCCTCTTGGGACTTGAATTTAGTATTTCTGTTATTTCCTCCAGCATAAGAAAAAGAGAAGTTTTTAGAAGAAAATCTTTCACAGTCTTCCTTCTGGCATCCCCTTATGGTAGAAGACCTCTAGTACTTCATGACCAGAGTATGATATGATGCAACCAACCATATCTATATGTCTTGTTAAAAGCATAATAAACAGCTTGAAGCACATTCAGTGTTTATCAGGCTAGTAGAAAGAACTGACTGGTTTTGAATTGCCGGACAAGGACATGATAAAATAATTTCTGTTCTGATTCAGGAGGTGACCTTTCAAAAGTCTTCCTGCATGTGGACACTGACCTACCAACACAGTCAATACCTCCTTATATGTAAGAATGCTCGATCTCAGCAAAGAAAACAACCTCACGAGGACAGAAAGAAATATTCCCTTTAAGAAAAGCAATAAAGATAGCCTTTAGCTTTGCAACCACCTCTTGGCCCTCTTTTGGTCCTCTTCTTCAAAAGAAAGAATGTGTATTGCCCAGACTAGATTGACTGTACCCTTTCCCACATAAAAGACATAGTTATCAGAAACTCTTCTTTGCCTTTTTTCCTTACCTTGAGGTATACAAGGGGAAGAGAACTACTCAAGACCTTGAACAGATTTCAGGGACAGAACTGAAACAGGGATTCAGTTTCCACTGATCCAAAATACAATAAACTCAATACCAGGTCTCCATTTCCTTCCTTTTCCCATTACCTTTGCAGATCCAGTCTGAAGCCAGCAGAAGTATTACTTCCAATCTGTGGTGGGTTGATGTTGGCTGGATGCCAGGTGCCCACCAAGCTGCTCTGTCACTCCCACTCCTCAACTGGACAGGAGAGAGAAAAATATGATGAAAAACTTGTGGGTCAAGATAAGGACAGGGTGATCACTCAGCAATTACTGTCAGAGGCAAAACAGACTAAACTCAGGGAAACTAATTTAATTTATTGGCAATCAAAAAGTCAGAGTACGGTAATAAGAAAATAAAACTAAATCTTTAAGCCCCCCCCCCCCCCCCTTCTTCGGCTCAATTTTTCACTTCCAATTTCTCTACCTCCTCCTCCCCAAGCAATGAAGTGGGATGGGGAATGGGGGTTGCGGTCACACCTTGCCTCTGCCACTCCTTCTTTCTCACACTCTTCCTCTGCTCCAGCATGGGGTCCCTCCCACAGGAGACAGTCCTCCATGAACTTCTCCAACATGAGGCCCTCTCATGGGCTGCAGTACTTCATGAACCACTCTAGTGTGTGTCCTTTCCACACTGTGAGGTCCTTCAGGAAAAAACCTTGCCATGCAAACTCAATACACAATCCAATGTCAAACTGAGTAAGAAGCATCCTAATTCCAGACTGAGGAATTGAGACCGTTTGGAAACCCAGGTGTGTGTTGACTTTCCTAAGATTTACAGCTGTTTCTTATTCGTTCTTTTATGCTCTTTTACGCTCTTTTACTGGAGCACATTATCTTTGGCAACCTTGGCCCAAACTCACTTGACTGAACAATGAGAAGGCACTTTCTTAAAGCAGATAAAATATATTTTACTTGTTTTTTTTTTCCTTCCCTGTTTTCAGAGCTATGTTATGCTGCTGTCCATCCAGAACAAGAAATGTATTCTGCCTCTTCATTCTCAATTCAAGAGTCCCTTAGCAGGCTATTTTAGCTATCCTGGTCAGTAACCTCACCTAAGAAGTAATTTTTAGGCCTCTCTTCCATTCAAACCATTCTGACAAAGAGCAGCTGCTGAGCAATTTAGATCTCCTACAGCATACTCTAATCATCTAATCCTTGTGACATGAACATTGCAGGGAAATCTTGAAGAAGGGAGTTTCCTTTTCATGGAGGTGAAATTGCAGCCCTTTACGTCTTTATTTTTCATTCATTTTCCCCCTCTTTATTTAAAGAAAAGATCCTGGCTACTTGCAATTAATAGCCAATATACTAATGAAAGAAGAATAGTAATTACAGTGGTGATTGAAAAAATAGGAATCCAGTGCTAGTAGTCTTTGAGCTGGGATAGACTTTACTTGTTGCTGTAATGCATATGTGTATCAAACTACGTGAATGTCATTTCCAGTTCTGCTCAAAATGAGTTAGTAGAAGTGAAGGGTAGGGCATGTATATAATTTGCATTGCGAAAAAAAAAAAAAAAGGAAACTTGCAAGCTTCTGGTGAGAAAGCTAACTATGAAGCTTCTGACAAGATAATTTCCTTCCTGATTATGCTTGAAAGATGATATATGTTAGAGTAAAATTCTAGAAATGCTGAATTGAAGAAGCATACTTGTTAACCACTCTGACAGCCTCCTCTCTGATCTTAGAAAACGCAAGCACACTGAGCATGGCAATGGCGTGATCTGTGTCTTGAGTGCTTTGTATTGCTTGAAAAAATACACTTATGCAAAATAAATGTATACATAGTGACTGTGGAACAGAAATAAGAGTCTGTAAGGCCTGGCTTTTAAAAGGGTGTTTAATTTTGACTGAAATTAATTACTCATAAAAAGAAGAGGAATGCAAGATCACAGCAAATTGTGTGAGCCCTTCTAAAGTCCATGTTCTTTTTTTCAATAGAGGAATAAAAACACTGAGAAAATCTCTAGCAATGGTAGTAAAAACTCCCAATATAACAATAGCCTTACCTGAATTACCATTAAGGGAAGAAATATAATGTAGCTCTCCCATGTCAAATGATGAACCTTCTGAATACAAAGAGCAGTTCAAAGCTCCTCAGCTATGTTAGTGTCACTGTACATTCACAGCAGATTCAACACTCCTCAGAAATACTGTGCTTCTTGCAAAAGTATAGTATCATTATCTTTGATAAGCATAGGACCTAATCATTGGAGGAGATTACCTTTTGAGAGACATAGTTTAGTGGTAGACTTGGCAGTATTAGGTTAACAGTGTTACTTAATGGTCTCAAAGCTCTTTTCCAACCTAAATGAATTCTATGTTTATGTAATTCTTTTTTACACACATAAGTAAATAAGTACAAAGACTTACATAAACTAGACATTAGAAAGTATCCCTCATACAAAAAGCTCACATAACCAGGAAAGTACTGTGTTGATCTCAAAAATCCAAAGCAGCATTAATGTTTTGACTTTGCAACTTTATTTACAGTGCTGCCTGTGCAATTTGTATTTCTTCCTTCTTCCTTATGTACAAAACTAAGGTTAACCACAAACGGTGATGCCTGGACTATTTTCCTGTGTTATCTCTTGTGATGGGGAAAAAAGGCTTATGCATATTCCAGTTTCACCCCATTATGGGCTGGAGAGCAATCAGAGGCTGCCCAGGTCCTGGAGTATGGAGAGACTCCCAGACTTAATACATTAATACTACAAAGAGGAGAATTCTTGTGTGATGTATGCATAACTAATTCTTACCTCATACAAAATAGTTTTACCAGACTTCGTAAATCCTTTCCAAACTGTTAATCCTCACTTTAGTCCTCACACAGCTGCATTTCAGTTGTAAAGAATATTGCATAACAGGTTTCACTGTGAGAAAAAAACCAAATTTTTAATGCAAAAGTCCCTATAACTCCTGTTATCAGCAGTTTTCTGTGTTAAAACTAGGAAGGGACCCGCTTCCAAAGGTATCTAATCTTTCCCTTTTCACTAATTGTTGTCAAAATAGCCATTCTTAAGAATAAGAGAATTTACTGTTAACATTGATTTTTCCCTGCATTATTTGACTTGACATAAATTTGCATAATATTATT
This sequence comes from Rynchops niger, assembly GCA_013400035.1. Taxonomy (NCBI): domain Eukaryota; kingdom Metazoa; phylum Chordata; class Aves; order Charadriiformes; family Laridae; genus Rynchops; species Rynchops niger. Next base: position 12,480 of record VXBH01003709.1, read on the forward strand.
CATTATCATTTTAATTTTGACTTTCTAACCTATATGGCCAGGTACATCAGCTGTTATGTCACTGCGAGAGTAGATCAATCATTTAAGCCAATTTTGTCTGTCATACTAATTGTTGACAAAGATGAATTGCCTTAAAATGGAATAACATTAGCAAGTTCTGCCAGAAGTCATATCTCCCCTTTCTCTCCCAGATCCACCTTCAGTGCAGCTTGTGGTCTGAGGTAATGAATGCTGTGTGCATTGTTACCCTAAAAATTTGAAAATGGAGAAACATTTTTCTTATGCTTCTCGCACAAACAATCACAATCCCCCCCAATACACCAAAACCCTATAGCCAGGATAATGTTCTCTCTCCTGTTGAAACCTGTGGAACAATCATATAATATAATATGTCTCAGAAAAAAAACATACTGTAATGTACAATAACGCCCCAAAAGGCATGAGTTTTCTATTCCCTCTGTCGGTGAATTAGGAAACCCCTGCTTGAAACTGCTTTATGTCTACATAACATCTATTTATCATTACTTTTATGATACAGAAGAGCTCTCATAAATAATTCTGCTTGGATTTTGTGGGTAGAAAAAGGCTCTTTTCTAAGCAGCTAAATTTTTCCTTAAAGTTCATACGTGTTCCCTGTTTCCCTGGTGACTTCAGCGGAGAGTCATTGAGAAAGTGTAGGACTGGGTGCCTGCAGAGGAGATCTATCATGCAGTACAGGATCAGAGAGAAACACTGGTAAGTACCTACTTACCAAACTTCCTAAAGATCTGAATCCTCAATCTGGGTTTAGTGGAACCTTCAGACAGAAATGGGAAAAATTTCCCTGGATTATCTACATCTTTGCAAGATCTAGCTGGATGATGGTACCTCACTGGTCCATGCCATAAGTAGCTTGGTAGGTGGGAGAAGTAGTGTTGCACAGGGAGAGTAACCCAAGGGAAGAGTGTCACTGCTTGCAAGTTGCTTAGGGTCTTCAGTAGACTGAGAGAGAGAAGACTGAGTGGAAGATATTGAGTCCTCTGTGAGGCTTTCAGACTTTTTAGAGATTTCATTTCCAATCTAAGGAATTCCTCTGTCTCCTTCATCTGAGTTCACAGGACACTTCAAGCTGAGCCTCATTCCCTGTAAGAAGTACCCACAGCTCACAGGGTTTAGGTCAGATTGAATCACCTGTAGGTAAAGTGGTGAAAGTCACTTGAAACTTTACTTTCTCTGACAAATCTCTTCTTTGAATTCAGAATTAGCTCTCTTTTTTTCTTTTTATTTTTTTGGGGGGAGGGGTGGGTGTTGAAAAGAAATTCTGACCTTTGAACAACTTCTGAACAGCTTCCTTGAAGAAAATTTATGGTTTTGTCTTACTAAAGATATAAAAAGAAACAAGAAAACATCTGTAGATATTAAAACTTGGTGTCACAGAGAAGTCTGGAGTCAGATTAGGAGAAGGCAGAAATTCCACTAAAACAGTGGATGATAGCCACAGTACTTGAATACACTGGAAATCATCAGAATACTGTCTTTATGAATTAGATGCACTGAGATGGACATTATCACAAAGTGGGGAACTTTAACTTGCAGATTCTTCCTTTACCTCTTGCTTTCAGCTCAGATAATAGGGTTTTTCACTGTGTTTAGAAGAGTCACAATCTATCAAGCCTGATGGATGTCTTCCTGTCTCCAGCAGAGACAGGTGGTATTTGTTTAAAAGGTGGCATAGTTCCAAAATATGCCTAATACAAGAGCTGCTGAACTCTGGCAGTAAGGAGTGTGAAACTTAATTAACTATGGATGCCTCTTCCCAATATTTATTCCTACAATTGAGTTCTATGATGAGTTTGGTATTATTCATAAAGCTAAGTGAAAGTGGGAAGCCTTCCATATGCTATTTTTTTATATCTAAAAGTGATAAGTGAAAATGTTTTTAAAATTTTTCATTAAAAAAAAAAACAAAAAACAAAAAAAAACCAAAAAAACAAAAAAAAACCCAAAAAACCTAAAGAATTTTCAGAATGAGGTGTCATAATTTTGCATTGCAACTTTACTCCTACAAATATTATACATTGTAACAGTCAGAAATATAGAAATACAGAAAAGTAAACTTAAATGAAAAAAAGAGGGTCATTGTCCTAAAATAATTCCAAATGACATTGACAAGATCCCATGATATATATTATTACAGCAGTATCTGCTGATAAATTTTGACTGCATTTAAGTATTTGTGAAAATTCAGACTGGCTGCAATGTCACACTCCATAAAGTCCTGAAGTATTAAATGTCCAACACCCCAGTAAGAACAGAGTTTATATTATGAGTTATATTTAGAGTTTATATTATTTATATATGCATTTATGTTGCAACATAATATATACATTCTTTTTCAGATATTTTAATAAAAATTGTAATGATCTTCTGAAGAGGAAAATGTGATTACTTTGAAGTGGTAAGGAGCCAATGCTATATTTCAACGAAAAGAGTGTGTTTTTTATCAAAGTTCTTTCTTTTTCTCTTTAGATCATGAATGATTGTGTGATGACATGGCAAATACAGTACACATGGTACTTCACTACAATCTTATGTTAACTCCTGTTTTAGCAGAAAGGCATTTTTAAACTGTTGGGATAGTTGTAGAGTCCAAAACACAACACCTTTTTAGGATTTTAAATACTGTGTGGGACAAAATTCTGCTGGAATACTGGTAGGAAACTTTAAATGTCTAAGAATGAAATGTCTAAGTCTTAGCTAGTCATAGAAATCAGTGTCCTTCTCTACAGGAAAAAAAAAAATGTAGGGGTTGATTTATATGACCTACCTAGAGAATACTAATCTAACCTAATTTTTATTCTGCAATAAAATGGATCACTACAGTATGTCTGTTCCTCTCTACTGGTTATAAAAGAGGTCTAAAAAGATTAGTTCAGGCTTAAACAGCTAGCCTTTAAATTCGTAGTGACAACAGATGTAACTTACATGTCAGTATATATTCAAAATATTTCTCTTCAAGTAGGATAGGTTTTAAATTATCAAATTTTTTAACTTTGATTTTTTTCCTAAACAAGAAAATAAAGTCTATTGGGAATTTTTACCCTCAGTTACTGTTGAGATATACGTACTTTTTTTTTTAATTTTATTTAGAGAATACTTGAATAGGACAAGTTTTTACCTCCCTCCAATACAGTTTTTCAAAGTAGCCATTGAGAATAAATTTGGCTTATATATAGTAAAATTAAAAACAATATCCAAGTTTGATAACAAAATAGACCATTTACTTTCATATTAAATGTTCAGTATAAAAAACGTTATTTCTGAACAAATAAGAATGAGAATGATTTAAAACATAATCAACACATTTATATCTGCATCAAGGAAACCAGATTTTGACTCTTAGATAGAGTTATATATGGCATCATAACTAACTTTTTTCTGAATTTATCAATTTAAAAAATACAAGGTTTGGAAGGAAAGCATATGGACATTGACGATAAAGATATATGCTGAAATATAATGTATGTGGAATTATTTTTTAATCCTCTGATTAGCTGGTTAACTGAAAGCTAATTCGATATATTTTTTTTGAAGACAGCTTTTGGAACAGTAGATAATTTTTAATTTATATTTCTCTTGGTAAGATTTTATTTTGACTTGGAAAGGAGTGAAGAATAAACCTCAGATAACTTAGAAGTTAAAAATAAGCTTCAGGTACTCTTTACCAACTTGTCAATTGTTCATGAGCCACACTTTTCACAGTTCTTATTGCACATGCATTAACAGCACAGAAGCTGAGCCTTTCCAAAGGCATGAGTTGCTAAAAGTAACTCGTTGAAAACAGAGCATGAAAGCCCAGGAAAAACACCTTGGTAATAAAAATTATTTTTCACTTATACAAATCTCCTTAAGAAACATCGCAAGAAAGGGTTTCACAAATAGACGTATAAACAAATTGTTACCTGTGCTTCACAGGGTGTTTAATTTTCACTTGTATTATTAATTATAATGTTTTGCAGTTCTATATTGCTTTCCATCTGAGGGCTTGAAAGCACTTAGCAATTAAGAATGAATTACTGAAGGTAAGAAAATCATGTTGCTCTAGAAATGCCAGATCAGTAACAGCATACTGGGACATTTCCTAGGAGTATTTTCTGAAGGCAGCAGTGGGCCAAGAACATGAGCCTATAGATTAAAAGTTTTATAGTTTTTGTTGTTGATGGTTTTGTTTGGTTTTGTTGTTTTTTTTGTTTTGTTTTGTNGTCTTCCTGCTAGACCTTGATTGTGGTGTTCTATTTTAAAGACTGATATAAAATGTTTCCTTTCAGACTGTGGGGGAGGGAAACTATGGTTTTTAGAAAAACCTTTTGTGACATCAAACTGTGAGAAAAAACAGCTCGTGCAAGTGAAAAATTGACTGCACAACTGACTATAACAGTTTGTGAAAAAAAATCAGCAAGTTAAAAAATGCTAAATAATTTATCTGACACCTGAGTCATTAGAGCTTAGTTACTAGACTCTAAAAAGGCTTTCAACTCCCACACAGCAGAGAATATAACCACAGGGTTAGTTTTATGAAGGCAGCTGGAAACAGCAGTCAGTAAGAACAGGCAGAGGGCTGGGTTGGCATGGACTTTGCTGTTGGTGATGACCCGTGACTAGAGAGAGCACAACTGGATCTTGATATCTAAAGTTTCCACCATGGGGTTGTCATATAAGGGGAATGTACATACGTACCTATACTTTTATGCACGTGTACTTTTACACATATATGCCCAAACACTCCTATATATATAGTGTTCAACTAAAGAAGCCAAATGACAGATACTGGAATATATCACTGGTTCCCGTGATGCACAATGCCATGGCACAATATTCTGTAGCAAACACTACATTTAATCAGTGGGTGCCCTCCCATACATGCACAATTCTTAAGCTTAGCCAACTGTATAAAACGGGTAGAGGTTGCATTACCACGGGCTGGTATGAAGCATACTAAAGTATCTGTTTTGTAAATGATCTTTACAAATAAAATTTACTTCTACTTGTATAATTTTCTAATACGAGGGATAAATAGGCTTACAAATAATGAAGTTTAAATATTTTTGACTGTTGAAGATACTTCTCTGTGCTTCGTAAATACAAAGAGATCACTAGATTTCTCAGACTAGCCTTCTGTAAAGTAGCTCATGGAGTTTTATACCTTAATACTGCGTTTCATGACTACCATCAAATCTGGTTTTCTATATGTAACTTATCACGCAGTGGTTTTTTAAGCAATCTGCTGGCATTTACAGGAAAGTAAATCTTTTTTACTATAATATAAAATTCCTGTTTATGTAAACTTCCATTTGTATTCTCATCTTCTGTGTTTTTTGTTTGGTGGTTTGCTTTTTTTTTTTTTTTAATTTCTACCAACAGTTCATATTTTATAAGAAAACTATGCAGTAGTCTTACAGAAATAATTGTTCACTTAGGCTTAGGGAATATTACATTTTTCTTCTTGGTATGTTTGTGTGCATGTGTGTGTGTGTGCATATGCATATATAAACATGCCAAGATTGTCTAGTTAAAAACCACAATTTACATATCTCAAGACTTGTTCAGTGACTCTAAATATCTTTCTCATTTACTCTATTTATTATCAAGTGATCTGATAGTGGCTTTCTGGTAAGTTTGCTTGACAACTTTCATTATAAATGATTTTTGAGGAATCTTTTGAAAAATTCTGACATCTCTAATGTTTGTCATCAGTACCTGAAATTGGATGTGCAAAAAGCCCAGGGGTTTGAGAAGTGTCTTTTCTTTCTCTCTGCTGTTCTGCTCAGGTGCAGTTGCAATATAATCAGCTGGAAGCAAAGATTTCTTTTTTGTAGCTTGTTTCCTCGGGAAAGATGTAGCAAACTGACCAAGATAACAATTGAACATGAACAGCCTAATCTAAGGGTTGGGCTGATGCCAATGCCTTGGCAACAATGACAATGGAAAATGATAAACTAGAAATACATCAGTGGCTGAGGAAGAGAAGTAAGAAGAGGGAAGGCTGAGAGGCTCCAATCAGCCTTTCAGTATTAATTCACAACTTTAAACATGGCATGGAAGGAGGTACTGGGACCAAAAACAAGAAGGGAAATGAAAGTGGAAAAGGTGGTCTAATCCTATTAACTCATTCAAGATCTAAGTTCAGTCGTGCCTCTTCTCCATTCCATTCTTGACCACACACATTACCATACATACTACCAATAATAAAGGGCAGATGATAATCGATATAACCAGTTCTGTAAATTAAGACTTAAAAAAGATGATTTTAACTCCCTTGATGTTGTTCAGGCAGGTTTTATTATCATGCAACACATCACAATTGAGGCTGGAAGGGACCTCAGAATGTCCTCTGGTTCAAACCTCTGCTCAGGGTAGGTCTAACTTCAAAGTTAAATCAGTTTGCTCACAACCTCATCCAAGTCAAGTCGTGAATATATGCAAAGTTGAAGATTCAGTTTATGCAATTTATTTTTAACCCTTCCTCTTAATGAAAACCCTTAATTCAACTCATTGAAAGCTCTATAATGAAAGGTTAAATTGGAAAAAATAATAATAACATCATAAAGTCAAGCACCCCAAAATAAGGAACTGACATATTTAGAGTTTTCTGCAAAACTGAAATTCTGTCACTCAGGGTGTCGGGAAACAGCTTTCAGTTACCTGATCACATGCTTTTCTTACATCTCCCACTTTCACTCTGCCTTCTAAACTCTTTAAATGCATAAGATGGCAAAAAGGCAAAAATAATTCTGTGTAGTTACATTTTTGTCTGATATTTTCTCACTATCAATGAAAATGTAATAACTTTTACAGTCCAAGCTATTTTATTTTGTAATAATCCTTGTACTTAATAAGCAATAATCAAATATGGAAACATTCATTCATTGCTCATTCTGCAAGAAGTATTTGTGTGAGGCCTTTTTGATGGATTTAAAATGTACTTGTTTTTTTCCCTCTTTATTTCTACCACTCATATTCCAGTGGTAGGAACTTCTTTACTTTGAGGGTAGCAGAGCACTGGAACAGGCTGCTCAGAGATGTTGTGGAGTCTCCATCTCTGGAGACATTCAAAACCAACCTGGATGTGTTCCTGTGCAACCTGCTGTAGGTGAACCTGCTTTGGCAGGGGGTTGGACTAGATGATCTCCAGAGGTCCCTGCCAACCCCTATCATCTGTGATTCTGTGATTCTGTACAACAATATATACACACATAAATATTATATGTGAATTTTGTGTGTATGTAATAAAGACAAACATCAGGACTATCTTACAAAAATGAAGAAAAATATTCAGTAAATATATATGTTTAATATGTTAGCAGAAGCAAACATCACATGAATCACTGAACACTTAGTATCCAATCGTTCTGGTATTTAGAACACTCCTTTACTTACACCATGCAGAAAAACTCCTCTCCTAGTTGAAGGAATAACTAGAAATTAGTCAAACATCAGGAGATGCTAAACACAACTAGGAACAGTTGTTTTCTTTTCTTTGCTTCTCCATTTTGACTCAGGTACACACTGGAGCTATTTTAAGCCAGAGCTTTCATTCCAAGAATAATACGCCTCATTTTGTCATCAATAAAGCATTTTTAGAGCATCTTTTTTTTTCTACTAGGCTCTTGCCATTGCTGACCAATAAGGTTGGCTGTAATTTTTCTTCTCCTAGGCTACGGAGCTTGTTCTCTTAGGAGCTTGTTCTTTACTCTTGAGTGCACTTTTTTCCAGCTGCCCTTTTTCTGAGTCTCTGCATTAGTTTTTCCTCAGTGCTAAGGACTGCCTTTATTATTAATGGCTATGTGAACCTATATCAAAGTGTCAGCAACAAAAAAGAATTATTTTCTTCTTTCTTGAAAATAAGAAATCAATTTCAAAGCATCTCCTACCCATCTGTCAATTAGAGTAACAAAACCCTCTAACTGTCTCTGAATTCTGTAATCTGTGATATGTTTAATGATTACAGAATAAAAACAAACAAACAAAACCATGTGTTCAGAAAATAACTCTGGATTTGAGAACACGAGCAAATTAAGTAGGTGATAGATCTACTTGGGTGTCAAACATGTCCATTAAATGCATTAAGAACTGTAAAATCGTCTGTCAAAATTTAATACAAATATTGTCATATTTGCAAGTATCAGAAAGATACATAGCATAGGACTTGCACTAGTGCTAATTAATCTATACTGTGCTCCAAATTGTTATCTTCACAATAGCTTGAGTTATTAGAAAGTTTCCTAAATTATGATCAAATAACTGAAATTCAATCAGCTAACTTAGTATATTTTCTACTCATAAATTATTCCTAATGGGATTGCTTGCCTTTTTTTTTTTTATTTTATTTCTTCCTACTGACCACATGCCATTGTTGCCCATTAGATTTAACACACATTTTTCTTTCTCAGTGGTGCCCTTTACTTCTATTCAGCAGGAGCACATTAATTATTTGTGACTCACTCTTTAGGCTGTGGAATGTACATATGGATGTTAAGTCTCCAAAGGAAGACGTGTCCATTTTTGCAGAGGAGAAAGATCTGGAAGAACTGCTGGGGCTTGCTTCAAATGGAGCATGAGGTTCATTTACTAGATGGGTTACCTGGTACCTATGCTGCTCCTTCCCCAATATGTTCACTGCAGACTGTTTTCCATGTCCCATGGTACACGAGATGTCATGCTGCTGGGCTGCTCCTGCATCCCCACTGCATTCAGATCTGTCACATATGGGGAATTTTGAAACATTGCCTATTCCTTTTTGCTCAAGCAGGGCATGTTGTTTTCCTTTGGATCCTCAGATCATAAGAGCTGTATTTCCATATGACAGTCAGAGATCAGGAAGTGCTCAGGGCTTTTCTGGCAGAAGAGGAAAAGAATGCTGTACCATACCTTCATCAAATACTACTTTTAGAGTTATCTAGCTTCACAAGCAACAAAGTACTTTTGCATACCTCATAGATCTAGGGAATATAATTCACTCTATGTACCACACAGTATTAAATATATGCGTCAAGTGAGCGTGCATTCTTATATGTCCATATCCCACAGAGATTACATGTCTTTGTGGCATTATCTTTACCATTCACCAGAGCCATTAACTGGATGTGGTTCTGGAGTGCTGTTTATGCAAAAGAAAAAGTCACCTACCCTGGTTTTAGTGATAATCCTTAGGTAATGGATATATAAGTGGTATGTAGTCTGACACACAGCTGCAGTGCCACGCTTGGAGTCTTGCTGTTTCATGGGCTGAGCAATTAAGATTAATCAGTAAAATGCAGACATGAAAATCAGATACTCCTACACAACAGATATGTCGGCTGCTTCAGTTCTTACTATCTCCATCAGCATTTCTGCTCACCACCCTTACCACCAGTTGTCATGCCTGATGGCACATTCAGCTCTTTGCGTGCTTGAATACCGTATCATAAACCCTGAATGTCCACTGTCCCAAAGAACAGGCTTCCTTTCAGGGAACATTTTCAGAGCTTAACACCTCACATTTCCTCTCAGATCCACCCTTGTGAATATTGCATGTCTTGCTGCACCATTTTACATCTCAAGAATGAACCAATTTTCTGATTTCTTTGTTATATATAAGCTTGGATGTGGTGAATGTAGAATACAACAAAATAATTTGATGCTACCAGTGTACTTTAATCTCATAGAATCATAGAATTGCTGAGGTTGGAAGGGACCTTTAAGATCATCAAGTCCAACCATTAACCTACCCTGACAAAAGCCACTGCTAAACCATGTCCCTAAGTACCCCATCTACCCTTTTTTTAAACACCTCCAGGGATGGTGAATCCACCACCTCCCTGGGCAGCCTATTCCAATGGTTAATAACCCTTTCAGTGAAAAAATGTTTCCTAAAATCCAATCTAAACCTCCCCTGACATAACTTGAACCCATTTCCTCTCGTCCTATCACTTGTCACCAAGGAGAAGAGGTCAGTCCCCATCTCTCTAGAACCTCCTTTCAGGTAGTTGTAGAGGGTGATAAGGTCTCCCCTCAGCCTCCTCTTCTCCAGGCTAAACAACCTCAGCTCCCTCAGTCGTTCCTCATAAGGTTTGTCCTCCA
>VXBH01003709.1:23410-35838 GCA_013400035.1 Rynchops niger
GTTACTCAGGGAACAACTGGTCCTACTGCTGAAGACTGAGGCAAAGAAGGCATTAATTACCTCAGCCTTTTCCTCATCCTTGGTCACTATGTTGCTGGCCTCATCTACTAGAGGACAGAGATTATCCTTAGTCCTCTTTTTATTGCTAATATATTTATATAAACTTTTTTTGTTGTCAAAACTATTTACATTTCTTAATAATGAAAAAATATTTATATTTAACAAACAATTACCTGTTAGAGGCTAAACAACTTCCAGTACTGAACAAATACAAGCTCATCTCCAAAGACTATTTAAAATGAATGGCAAAGATTTCATCATAACTTTCTAAATTCAAAGATTCTTCAAGAGTCAAAAATAAACTTGATTGGATTTGTTTAAAACTGAATTTCAGCTCTTGTAAAACACTGATGAAGGTGAAAGGGTAATAGACTTTCAACTTATTTTTTTGTTCAGTGAAAATTCTACCACAAGAAAAAGAAAAATAATGCAGTCAGGTATTGTGTCAGAGGTAGTAACTAGACTAGAAATTCGAGCTAAAGATTTTATAAAGTTATTGAGACAACAAATTAATTTCAGATGTAGTCAAGCATGAAAGAGGTGTTCTTTCCCCTTGAAATTGCATAAAGAGGGCAGCATAAAAACACGCTGAATAGGGCAAATAGTTCTCTCTTTTTCCTCTTCATACAGCAATCACAACTGTTCATGCTGTTCAGTTTTCTGCAAATATGAAGTAATCAGGACAATGCTTTGAAGAACTCCTCTCAAGAAACTGAATTAAATGTTTTTTTTTTATTTGCATGGACATAACCCATTTTTTACTTCCATAGACATCCCAGATTTTCCCGTGAACTGCTAAACAACATATCAGCATTAACTCTTAATGAAATTCTTTGCTGTTTGTAAACTGATTGCCTGCAGTGCCCATTCAATATTTCTACATTTCAAGCCCAAATAACTTTGAAACAAAACATTCCTGAGAAGGTGAGAGGTTATCAACTTGGTTAGTCTGCACTGAGCTTTTTGCCACTGCAGCAATTGTGCTATCAAACCTGTGAGGGAAAAGCTGGTTTAGCTAAATATGCCTGAGTTGCCGTAGTCTTTGAATTTTCCACAGGCATAAGCTACATCAGAATGCACCTCCATTTTCGGGAAAAAATAGTTTGATTCTCAGCAGTAGACTTCTGATAAAATGGATTAAAAACTTTGTTAAAGCTCTGTATTAGTCATAATTTATAACTTGTTTTCCTTTTAGTAGTTTTGGGGTGTTTTAAATAGTTAAAATATATTTAAAGATAATTTAAAATATGAATAGTTTAAAGATCATAAGAGGGAAAATCTTCACATGGATAAGTATTTATGGGTGAATGAAAGACTAGAAACAGAGGGCAGGAGTAAATTGTCAGTTCTTGCAGTGGGAAGCAATCACAAATTAAGTTCTTAAGTGACCTAGATGGGAACCCAAGTTCTTCAACATATTGGTAAAGGAAGGAAACAATGCAGTGACAAAGGCTGCAGCCTGATTGTAAGGAATTACAATACAGAGTGTATCCTCAGCAAGTTCGCTGATCATACCAAACTGGGAGAGGTTGCTGACACCCCAGAGGGCCGTGCTGCCATCCAGCGTGACCTGGACAGGCTGGAGAGCTGGGCAGAGAAGAACCTCATGAGGTTCAACAAAAGCAAGTGCAAGGTCCTTCATCTGGGGAGGAAGAATGCGAAGCACCAGTATAGGTTAGGGGTGGACCTGCTGGGAAGTAGTTCTGAGGAGAAGGATCTGGGGGTCCTGGTAAACAGTAAATTNACGACAGACTCTTTTCAATGGTTCCTAGTGACAGGACGAGGGGCAATGGGCACAAGTTGGAACATAGGAAGTTCCGATCAAATACAAGAAAAAACTTCTTTACGGTGAGGGTGACAGAGCACTGGAACAGGCTGCCCAGGGAGATTGTGGAGTCCCCTTCTCTGGAGATTTTCAAGACTCACCTGGATGCATTCCTGAGTGATGTGCTCTAGGCAATCCTGCTTTAGCAGGGGAGTTGGACTAGATGATCTCTAGAGGTCCCTTCCAACTCTGAAGATTCTGTGATTCTGTGATTCTGTGAATTGCAGAAGGACCTCATGAGAATGGAACAAAATAGATGGTAAAAATCAATGCAAATAAATGTAAAGTGATAAACATAGGAAAAAATTATTCTAACTTCACATATAAAATGATGGTTTCATGAGTTTACCGTTACCCTGCAGGAGTGAGGTTATCTCTCATAACCCTGTTAACAGCAGGGATTATGATCGACTGGATAGCAAGTGCCATAAAAATGTCCGTTCAGTGCCTGGTAGTTGTCAGAAAAATGAACAAAATGTTAGGAATTAATAGAAAAACGTAATAGAGATCAAACCAGAAAACATTAACGTGCTACTGGTACCTATCCATGGTTAGCTTGCATCTTGAAATGTTGCATTCAGTACCCATGCTCCCATTTCAAAAAGGGCACAGAGAACTGAAAAGGCTCAGAAGAGGCCAGTCAGGATGATCAAAGATACACTCTGGCTTCTGTGTGAAGAATAAGTAAGTTGGGAAACTGCAGTTTGGAGCAGTGACACCTGAGAAGGGTTATGACAATGATCCATAGGTTTATGCGTGGCACGGTGAAACTGGAGAGAGATCAATGGTTTAAAACCTTGAGAGCACCACATGAAGGTAGGAGAAACCACATTCAAAGCAAGCAGAATGATGTTCTTTATGCTAAATTTAGCTGAGTTGTAAAGCTGACAGCTGAAGTATGTAATAGATGTTTAAGATTTATATGGATAGAGGAGTAAATGGGAAGAGTTCATGTCAGAAAAAAACCTATTCCTCCTGCAAAGTCCCTAAGCTGAAAACAGCTAAAGCCGGGGAGGGTATTCATTTGCCAGTTGTTACGCTTGCATCCAATTTTACCCTTGTTCAAAATAGGATACCTAGTTAGACAGCTTTAGGTCTGACCCAATATAGAACACTGTTTTAAGACATGGAAAAAAGAGTGTGCCGTGTCTCTGAATTATCTGTAAGGGTCTAGCATCTGACTTACTCTTTCCTTTTTCCCTCTAAATAATGAAGCCCAAGCGAGTAAATTTTAAGATAATTTTTTTAGCCTCAGCAATTCAAAATATCCCTTTCATTTTAGAAAAGTAATATCTTATTGTAGCACCTCATGTTTTGCCCAGGCCTATTGGATGCCTCTGAGTAACTTGCTCTATTCAGAAAGGGTGTTGGTTTCTGCGTGCTATAGAGAATTGCTTTGTCAGATTTGGCACCTGCCCATCTGGCCCTTTTCTGCATCACAAGAGACATTCCACAGCTCCCCAAGCTCCCTAAGTATGTCCTTGGTAAGCTGTTTCTGCTTTGTTTGTCTTTGATCCTTCCGAGGGAATAGTGAACTTACTGTTTTCACGCACGTATATTTTGTTCCTAGTACTTAAGTTTCAATAGAAAAAAAGAACGAAGAAACGTGGCTAGACTTAAAACTTGTTATTTGAGGCACCATCTGGAGAGAAAGGTTAACAATATCACATAGACTTTTAGCTTAATCTTAGCAACTTATTACCTCTCTTATTGCTTAGCACCTCTCACCCACAGTCCCAATAACAGCCACCAATTAAGGATGCAGTGTTCACAATAACCCTTTTTCTCACAGGATTACATTGAGTGCTGGATGCTATTGATGACTCTCTTTCCACAGGTTAAATTTTCTTGCAGTCAGATTTTGGGGTTAAAATTGTAAACACTTCTAAAAGCTCTCTCTGGAGCTAGCTGTCTCAGGTGCTTAGCAGTGATCCCTTCTCTGCCAGGGAAGTGAACTACAGAAACAACGTTGGGAATTACCTCAGAGACTTGGGCACATTTTGTGGGGATGCAAATTGATGAACTCTTCCCTGTCAAAGGACTGATGAGACACTCAGGCTTTATATATGTATTGCTCATACATACACGCTCTTTAGCTTGTGATTCTGATGTGTTCCTAGCTCTGTACAGATATCACCTAGTAGTAATGGATCATTACTACTAATGCTGAATTTGATCAATCTGGACACATTTAGGGAAAGAAACATAACTCCAAACAATTATTAGGAGGCAATGTAACAATGTATCACACAAAGTCAGGGAATCATTTATAATTCAAAACCTGACTGCTCTACTGTTTTGAAAACATACATCCCTCCTGCCATGAGGGAAGACAATGCGTATTATAAATTTGCAAACTCTTTCTGCTGAGCAGAACAGGACCTCAAGCTGGCCAAACGCATGAGAGGGTCCTCTTATTCTCTCTCCCTGAAGTGAGTGTATCAATGGCTTTCCAGTGTCTTAAAACCAGAACACAAATGTATAAACTAGACTGAGGAAACTCGTTAAATGGCAAAACATCATGACACAAAATGACAAAATGTCTACTGGTTAAGACAAATTAAAGGGAATTGTTGTCATATCCTTGCTCTTTGAGTATTCTCCTCCTGGCACCCTTTCTGGTTGGGGAGCTTTAAGCAGTTTTGGAGGCTGAATCTGTCGCACACAAGCAGCTCCAAGGGGATCTCCTTACCTGTGTTCTGAGGGCTAGCTGCAAGCTGCCAGCCTCTCTGAGCTTCTGCATTTTCCCTCTAAGCTCCTTTTTGGCTCTGCCTCAACCTAAAGGCCTCCATATCTGTCACACCTGCAACTGTGTGTTGCAAGGAGACAGAGCGACCTCCTCATTCCAGAGGTTTCAAACGTGAAATAGACAGGAAGCCGTATGCCGGCAACCTTCCTTTATGCTGCTTTGCCACAGCCTTTATGAAAAAAAATAAATAGCTACAGTGTGTTTATGATGAAACAAACATTTAGACAGTTTTAGTATCTGTCACGCTCAAAATGACCCATAAATCAGAAAAGTCAGGAAGCAAAATTTGATATAGATTTTGGAACTGCTAGTAGGAGGACATTTTATTTTCAAGGGCTGGCAAAGACTTTAAACTATTTTAATTGCAGCCGTTGATGTTTTATTCTGTTTTTTTTCTGTACGTAGTTTAAAAGCGTATATGAGTAAAACAAGAGGAACTGGAACTATGGCTCATAGGCTAACTAAGCTGCGTCTATGGATAAAAAAAAAGTAAAAAAAAAAAACAAAAAACCATGACTGTACCACCAACAGACAAAAAGAACTATTTGTAATAATATGATTCCAAGTAATACCCCCTCTGGTGAGAAACTTTATGTTTCAACAATAATGTTTATATATGAATTTTGCCTACTTATTGTTGAGCTTATTGGCATAGCACTATAAAAGTTTTTCAACGCTATTAATCTGTGTTACTTATACTATTCACAGCCATTTCAAAATTGGAAGAAGAACAATTATATACACTGACTATTGACAGAAAAATATCTTAGGGCTTTATTGGAACTATTATAACCTATGGATTTACAACTTACTAGGGATTTCTGTAACCAGCAGATCTTTGAGTCCCACTGCATGTATTATTGACAGACAAGAGAGAGGTTACAATGTCAAAGATGTGTTGGAATTTTAACTGTGTTTATTTCTTGATTGTGATTCTTGTATAGGTTATTTCTTGACCTGCAATAGGTGCAATAATACAGAAGCCATGACAATGTATATAGCAGAAGTTTATGGGGTCCTACTTGATAGGAGGATAACAGGCTCTTCAGTTTAATGTCTTTATGGTCCATCATATTAAGCTCTACTTCTATACTTCATCATGTCAGATACTTACCTCAGTTACATGGGTGAACCTCAGGAGTAATCCCACTAAATGCAGTGGAATTACTAAGCATTTATGTCAATGGGAGAAAACAGAATTTTGTTCCTACTTTGCAGATCTTTGACACTAAGGAACGTAATGACTACTGTATATTCTGTCACATCAGTGAAATTACCATTATTTGTGGTGCATTAAGAATAGTTTCCTTCCAGAATAAGCAGATGATAAAAGTAGTGAGCATATACAGTGATAGACTTTTCTAGATGAAATGACTGAGCTATTTTTCTTCATGAGACACACAAAAAAAAAAAAAAAAAAAAAAAAAAAAAAGTAATGTACATTTCAGTACATCAAAATACTATTATTCCCCCCTTCCTGTCCCACATTTCAAAAAGAAGCTGTTTCAACACAGACTTTAATCTTGTCTTTCTGAGGAGTAATTAGCTACCTGAAGAGTTTAATACAAACTAATCTTATATTTTCACGTTTATGTTTTTTAATACTGTTCTTGTTCCTGAGGTGCAGAAACAGCTTAGCTGTAATAGCCCAGTATAGCCTGCAACACTGACCAGTAATCACTACTATTTCACCGTTCTCATCCATTTCTGTTAACATTTCAGTCTGTATCATGGAAGCCTCAGTTTTACAGGCCCTATTTTAGAGCTTCTTTCCAGACTTTGAAAATGTCCCAACAGGTTCAACAAGGCTCTCAGAATCCCTGAAAACCATTTCTGAAAAGTCAGAAATTGAGGTTTTGTAAATGGTAGCTGTTATTGAAAAGTTTATTTAAAAAATCTGAATTTCACACATTAGATTATATTTTTCATGAGTAGTAGCAGAGGCAGGGAATTCTAGTGAATTTATTGTATGTTACCCACTTCTTATCACCTCAAAACCCACCTCAATTTAATATAATGAAAATTGTAGCTATTTTATTCTTTTACTTGAGACTGTACTCTACTCAAGAAAAAATGCAGCATCTACCATCATAGTCCAATTGTGCAGCACTGTAAGAGGGAGTTAGCAGGAAGTTATGTGAACATGACACCAAACCTATAATGAAACGAGCTCCTCAGGTGGTGTAAATCAGCTTGATTTCTGTTGTTCAAGTGGAGATAGACAAATTTACATCAGTTGAGTATCTAGCCTATATTTTTTATTTCTTTTTCTCCCACTGTCATTATTTCTGCTCCCACACGTGCACTTTTTACCTTTATGACAATAGTGTGAACCGAATTGTGATGAGCAATGCACAGTTCTGTCCAAGCAGTCTTTCCGTTTGATTTGTGAATACATTTTGTTCTGACCATTCATCTAAGATTTTTGACAGTAAGATCAGGTCAAAAGTTGACGAATGAGTATTTTGACTTATAAAGTTTAATGAATTGAGGTCAATTTTCTATTTGGAATAAACTGTAGAATAAGAATTTTCTCTTTCGAGCTTAGGTTTTCTCCTTTCTATTAAAAAAAAAAAATCCCTAACTACTCTGTTTTAATCAATAAAATATGCTTTTTCTCATTGATGAATGAGCTCGATAATGTTGTAATTCTTTCAACGTCGAACTAATGTGGAACTCCTTCATTATGCTAGGCATACAGAGAACACACTAAATGCATTAGTAATCACAGCCAGGAAAAAGAATCTCATATCAGCTTTTGGGCTACATGATCTATGAAAGCATGGAAAAGTTGTCAAGGAAAAAAATTCTTGTTATAGATTGATTTTGATTGATACATCCTATGGTATCTCTTCCCTAGAAAATCTGTGTAAATCATTTCAGAAGGTACATTTGAGTGTCAGGATTTAGAAAGGAAAGAAAAGAAACAAAGAAAGAAATGAAACAAAGAAAGAAATAAACAAAACAAAGAAAAAGTTAACAATTGGTTATAACTATGATGTTATGTCCTACAGATCTGGTGAATAAGGATTCATCTTCAGTAGCTTCTTTGGTCAGAAGTTATCTTTTCTCAGAAATGTAACCCAATTTATGGAATCCAAAGCCCACAAACAATATTGTTTTAAATATTAGAGTATGTACTCTAATAATTTTCACCAATTTCTGCTTTATGTGAGTATTGGCAAGAGCAGACATTGCTTCACAAAAGGGGAAAAGATCCTTTCTGAGCTGAAGGAAGAGGAAAGGAAAAGCTTGACTTTATGTTCATGAAGGCAGGAAAAATGTTATCAGTAACGGGGAAGAAGAAAGAGCTCTGTTCTAAGGCTGAGGACAGAAATCTGCTTGGTTAACTTCCTCTAATATTAGCCTGTAACTTACAGCACTGCTCAGACACAACTGATGAAACAGTCTTGAAAAAATTTAGTGGTCCATTTTTTATAAAAATGAAAAGCTGCAGAAGTCACAGGCGTGGTTCCCTATATATACGGCTTTCCTCTGGCACTTATTACACCATGTAGTATCAAGATTTTGCTATAAGCTTTTAGCTAGGCTAGGCAGTCTTTAGCGGTGGTCTCCACAGCATGGAAGTAATAGCTTAAAATGGAAGATGGGCCATGAGTTTGTGCTTGTAATATCTCATTGTCTGTTTCACTGTAAAGTTTCACTGGTTATAATCATATTTTATCCACAAATGAAGATCTTGTATGACAAGCCAGGAAAGAAAATGTTTTCAATCTGATTTCTTTAATCATAATAATGTAAAGAACTGCCCAACAGCAGCTCTGGAATATTAAGAGCCACCTTCCACAGGAGCACCTGTGAGCCTCCAATGTAAATTCATAGCAGGTGTCTATTTGAAATTTATGTTGATAGCAGACTTAAACATGCTCACCACCTAAATCCTTCAATTAAAAGCTAAAACTACTGGGGGAAAGCAAACTGTCTCTGTACATGTTTTAATCGTTCCTGATTTTAGCAGAACTCTCAGACAAATTCTCAGATAAATTTAGTATCAATTCACACTTCTGTATCCACTGATGACATCTATTGGTAGCTATTGCCAAACTTATGAATTAAGACACGCAAAAAAGAACCCACCAGGATGAACAGATTTGTAGGATGTGGAAAATGGGGTACGCTGTATAAGGTGGAATCTCAAAATGCCCCTTGAAAATGTGATTGCATCAGAGAGCATTTCTGCTCAACCAGAATATATACATAGTTGAACTGGAGGAACAAATGCAAATCCTTTTGAAGTCACTTTGAATCTTCAGACCGAGTTCAGTTTTGGTCACCTTACAGCTGGATGAAATAAGAGAAACATAGGATACAAAAAGGTGTGAAAACCATAGATTAGGTGCAAGGGGTGAAATTCTGGCCTTAACTACATCCAGTGGGTATTCTGCTGTGTCCTTCAATGCAGTAGGAAATAAGTAGCAAGTATTTAGCCAAGTTTAGCAGCAATTATTAAGTTTTTAGTAAAAATGTGAAAAATACGTGGAATGTAGTCACTTGAAAGCTGATTTGATGAATACCTTATTTTTTTAGCACTGTCTGATGTCAAGTGGAACTGATCATAAAGATTGCATGCTCTGCATATAAATATTATTTCAATAAACTAATAGAACAGCAATATACAG
Source organism: Rynchops niger (assembly GCA_013400035.1). NCBI lineage: Eukaryota > Metazoa > Chordata > Aves > Charadriiformes > Laridae > Rynchops > Rynchops niger. The sequence continues at coordinate 32,685 of VXBH01003709.1, forward strand.
CCTAATTATGATTGACCTGGAAGTGAACTGAATTTTGAATTAAAAACAAAACCTAAAAATCATACTTCCTTCTCCAGTCACAGCTTTACAGGAGTAAATGACACTCTTTAATAAACTGGGCTTTAGGGAGCAGAATAGAGGATGATATCTGCCATATTTCATAAGACCATGTGAGGGGAATTCTTAAAAATATAGGAGCTTCTGCAGAAATTAGTCTATTGGAAACAAATGTGCCCCAGGTAAAAGCAGAATGCAAAGGAATGAGCTATAGTCCAATATACAAGCTGTACTCTTGGCTTGACGCTGAACCAAGACAATATTGTTCTGATTGCACTGTGCATGTCAAAATTTCAAACGAAGAAGAAAAAAGGACAGAAGACTTGGCTTATAATATTGTGGAAGGAAAACACTTGCTAGAAAGGGTTAGGATACATACAGAAATAAACAGACAAAACAAATTTAGACGATCCTTGTTTAAAGCCTAGACAACTGTTTGTTAAAAGTACATCAGCATAATGGGGAATACAATCATTGTGTTACTTTGGAGATCTGTTTCATCTGTAACTCCTAGAAATGACTTCTACATAAAGGTCTCCTTCCCTAACTCCTTTCTCACAGTGCAAACCACTATGTTTGAGTCAGTCTCCTCTGACAAAGATGTGTGAAACGTGCATCTGCACCCTTTGGCCATAATGGCTACTGAAGAGAGTCAATGCCAAAATGTACCATTTTCAGACACAAATACAAAAATATGGCTTTACTCCCTCCTTTGTCCCCCCTGAGATCAAAGATATGGGCATATTATGATATGTTTTATGGAGAGTTTTCTTTGATATGTTATTTTACTTTGCAGGACTTTACAGCTCTTCCAACACAAAGTAAATTATTCTGCTTTGAGATGCCATAGCTTGGGAATCAAGGATGAAAAAAAGATCGCTTTATAAATAGTTACAAAAGTTAGTTTTTGGCTTTGTTAAGAAGAGGGTGATCTGCACAGACCTGTACATCTGTGTTTGTAAATGTCTAATTCATTTGCATAACTGTTTCAAAAATGTTCTATTCACAGCTGCTAGTAGAACTTCAGCTATCAAGGGCAAACCTCTAAAAGTTCATTTTTCTTCCGAGATGCACAAAGATAATCTATGCATTTGACACGTAATTTGGGCTCTGTATCAGACATTTCACAGATTGGAAGGACAAGACTTAGAATGGAAAAAACCACACCAAACAAACAAACAAAAAAAAATCCAAAAGAATTTAAGCTTAAGGCTTCTTCTTAACAGTTGCAAATGAACTTAAAGTATGAAAACCAAAAAGGAAAATAAGAGTTAAAGCCTCAATCTGCTCATGCCTTCAATAAATATTATCTCTAAAGGAGGGTGTTTTTTCTGCTCTTTATGGGAGAAAAATAACTTTCCTTGTTCTTAATTGGGAGTATGGATAGGCAGCACGCAGAAGACGTTCCCCATTATCTTTAGAGTTATGCTAACTATGAAACTAGTTGGCTTTTTTTTTTCCTGTTTGCATTAAAGTTAAGAAGGGAAGATTTATGGTAACATGTGCCTTGGTGGTTCTGTTCTGTTTGTACAGTGCTAACATACAAAGAACATAGTCACTGTCCTCTTGTAGTATATTAAGAAAAAATTGCAAAAATTATGCCAGCTGTTCTTCTTACAGAAGTCTAAATAATTCTTTACAGAAAAATAATTCTTTATAGAGATTTCCAAGCAAGGGTGCAGGCAAGAATATCCTATTTCTCCTGGTTATCGTAACCATGCTTCTGGTTATTTTGAGTGAACATCACTGTGGCAGGTGACCAGAGACAAAAGAGGACAACATCAGTTGTCTTGGTAACTTACCTTACAGTTGAAGTTTCCCTTTAATAGTAACTGTATGAAGTAACTTGTCTCATAGATTCAAACTCCTGCCAACAGTCCCCCCTTAAGTCTAGATGACGTATTTTCTTATTTGTCCTACCTCATAGCAGTCTAGATCTTACACTCTGATATTGATGATGACAAAATGACACAAAATGAGGTGTTTTCTGTATGTCATATCAATCTTTCTTGTGTGTCATTCAAACGTCTACCGCAAACTTACCATGCTCTGGGATTTTTCTTTCAAATGGGAGTATTTGAAGCTCTTTCATTTTATGGAGTCTGTTCTGGTATTCATCTTCTATGACTGCAATGTTCTATCAATTCTGCCTGCCAAAATACAAATACTTGCCACTTCTGACTATTTCAATTAGATGATTGTGCTACATTTCACAGCCTTTGCCATGGTTGGAGGGTGTGGGAATATGGTAGAGTCTTGTCTTTCAGAGAGAAAATAACAAAAACTAAAAAAGGATGCCCATAGGCAGCTAATGCTCTGCAGGTGCATGTGTTTTGTTGCCTTTTCTCAGCAATCATCTGTTTCTCCCAAGAAACTTGGACAAAGCCCAGCTAAAGTTTTCTGCAAGTGCAGGAATCACATCAACTTGCAAAAAGGCTAATAGCATGAAGCAGTGTGGACACCTCTCATCTTCCACACTCACCTTTCTTCCTGATGGGGACTTCATCCAGATGCTATTGCTGCACCTGGGATGGGACAATGCACTCAGCAGGTCCTCAGTTGGCACTTACACAGTGAAGATGAGGATCCTCCTGGGATTGTCAGAAAGTCATAAACTCACTGTCTGAGTAGCAGAACAAACAGTGGGGAAGTTTGCTATAGTGCCAGTCACAGAATCACAGAATCACAGGGTTGGAAGGGACCTCTGGAGATCATCTAGTCTAAACCCCCTGACAGAGCAGGGTCACCTAGAGCAGGTTGCACAGGAAGGCGTCCAGGCGGGTTTTGAATGTCTCCAGAGTTGGAGACTCCACACCCTCTGTGGGCAGCCTGTTCCAGGGCTCTGCCACCCTCAAAGTAAAGAAGTTCCTCCTCATGTTTAGGTGGAACTTCCTATGCTCAAGTTTGTGCCCTCTTGTCCTGTCCCTGGGCACCACTGAAAAGAGCCTGGCCCCATCCTCCTGACACCCACCCTTGAAGTATTTAGAAGTGTTGATAAGATTCCCCCTCAGTCGTCTTTTTTCCAGACTGAAGAGAACCAAATCCCTCAGTCTTTCTTCATAAGAGAGGTGTTCCAGTCCCCTAATCATCTTGGTAG
>VXBH01003709.1:40124-52537 GCA_013400035.1 Rynchops niger
TTTTTTTTTATTTGTTGTTGTTGAAAAGGTTGAACAGGATTGTGTCACTTGGCAAGGTGCTATATCTTTAGTTCAGTATATGTGCATACACAGGTCCAGAATGCCTTCAAAATATTGTAAAAATAACTGTATCAAAAAAAAAAAAAAAATCACTAATCTCCATAAAAGATTACATTTTTCTCTCATAACACGCAGTTCCAGTATGTTCAGAGACAGGGTTGATTCTTTTGCAGACTTTTACTGAAAGTTCATTGAAAAGCCGCAGAAAAGCTTTTGGTTTTACTTGCTGGCAGACCAGATGTTCAGTGTTTCTCTTTTAGCTAATCTGATATCCATCTTTTTCACATGTTGTGTCAAAAGCACCCTTTAAAAGCAATGCTTCTGTCACTTCCTATTGTTCATTTCAGCATTCAAAATGCTGGATAAATGTTACAGGGTATAATGGACATGTCATTTATTAGCATTTAATGTGAAAGATGTGTATATCCTATACAGTTTACAGTGAAATACCTTAGGAGAAAAGTAAAGTATTGCTCGCCAAAGAAAAAGACCTAATTTGTATCAAATTCATAAGCTAGTACATCAGATATATTTCTGCAAAAATGATACCTTGTGTCATCTACTGAATTGGATTTGTCAGGTGCTGAACTAAGTCAGGTATATCATCCACAACATCACATACATCATTCCTAGTAGCAAATAAATCACCTACTGAATTGAATGTATCTCTAGTTTAAGAAGACCTATAATAAGCTGATTGTATTTCTGTTCACGTGTTTGGCTGGATATGGATTTGGCTATTTGTTAAAGATGTACATCCCTTATAAATTAAATGCTTGACATGCATCTGACATAACATTTGCTAAAATATCCATGCTAAGAACAGAACCAATTGTATGAGCAGCTGAATTGCATGCATCAACTTACTACAGCAATCACATCTGACACATTCACTTTCTAGAAGACAAAAATCACGTGAATGGGGTGAAACCACTGTCAGAAAAAGTTTAGGTGAGCAGCAGCACTGCAGCAAGAACTATTAGTTATAGCTGACAATGTGGCTTCAGACATACAGCAGTTTGACATGGGGTTCAGGCATGCACCGAAGAAGATTCAGCACCATGAGAAGAAAAGATGTAGAGGAGACAGTCAAATGTTTTTCATATGTGAAGATCTTCCTTGATTTTGTCTGGATCTTATAAAAGACTCCTCCAGTTCTGTTGTGCCTGTTTCTACCTTAAATTTTGCTGCTTTCTGTATGGTTGTGTCTTTTCCCATCAGTTCATGTAACACTTAAAGTATGGAAATAGATATAAATATAGCATCCAACCTCTGCAGTTACGAGCTGGGCCAGGGAATGTTTCCAACCTTGTTACTTCAGTTGACCATCTGCATTTTAAGTAATCCGGGAAAGTAACATGCGTTGGAAATAACTGTGTTTTATTTAAAAGAAAGCTTACAGGACATGAGGGGAGGCGGGTAAATCTGCTATCAGAAAGAAGTGCTTCCCTAGGAAAAAAAAAAAAAAAAAACAAAACAAAACAACCAAAAAAAAAACCTAAGAGATTAATTATGTCTTTCCCTGAGGAGCTGGAATGGCATTTCCTCTGCTACAGAATTGTGGGTGAGCTCTGTCCAGAGTAGAAATATTGTTGAAAAACAAGTTCAGGTGGAGGCATACAGGCAGAGAGGGATAGTATCTTTCTAGATGAATGTGATTAGGATGCCAGGAGGCTTATGAATAAAAACTGTGGTAAGTGAAGAAGAAAAGCTAAAAAGCTAAGGCGAATGTTGTGTAACATGCATGGGGTAGCCTTTATCAAATGTTAGCGACATATTGTGTTTCCAGGGTGAATATTTATAGAAAACATTTAATGTTTTCCTAAAGAAACAACAAACCTGCTCATTATCACTGCCTAGCACAGCACATACAGCACATGAGTTGCATGTAATTTGCATACTGGATTATATTCTTATATTCTTACTGCCCATGCTGGACATATAGCAGTTCAGCTATTACTGCAAACCTTGAAGATTATTGTCCTCTTTAATTCATCTCTAAGAATGGCAGGCTGGAAGACCAATAACTCAGCTGTGCATGAACCATATCAAATCACCCCTCCCTGCTTTTCTCTTTTTATCTTCCACAGTTCTACAATGGCCTAAGCAATTCTGATCAGCATGCAGCAGCACTATGTGCACCTGGAAGCACAAGCCTGCAAGTTCTGACTCCTCCTGGGTATTTCATGGAGGTACTTCAATATATTGGCAGTTTAGGTCCCTTTGGCACAACTCAGATTAAGGTGTTACTGTTATGTTTTTCACAAGCATTACAGGCCTTTGTTTTCCCACCTCTTTTTCATTTTATTTATTTCTGCTGTATAAAAGACAAAGAAAACTATATTGTGTTATAATGTCCTCTTCATTCACCCTGATATCCCACCATTTTATCATCTACCCTTTTATTTGCAAACCTTCAGTCATGTTTTATTACCTATACCAATGCAATTGGATGTGGTAAATTATTAGAGACCTATTGAAGAGGTGTCAAAACTCTATTGAAATTTAAAAAAAAAAATATTTCTTTTTAATTCAATCATTTTCATATGGAAAATAAAATAAAAACGTTCAGTATAAATGTTGCTTTATACTCGTTGTGTAAAACACAATTGGCATTGCTATATCATTATTATTTTCCTTAAACAAAAAGCTACTTATAGAAGGGTAGAAAGAGTACTGAACCTTCAACAGAGATATTTGAAGATTATCCTAACATTTTCCATAATTCCATTGCTGAAAACTGAACTCCATATCTCAAAAGGAAATGAAGAGCATTCTTATTCTGATTTGCAACATTCTTCTGCATTTTTTAAATTTTTCTAAGAAGTAGTTGGTTTTGCCTTTAAATACCACTGCTGAAATCTTTGATGCTTTAAAAAGGTGCTAATGCAATTTTATATTTCTTTGTAACAGAGACTCTGCAAACTGTATCTGCTGTCCCAGGTTCAGCATGGATTTTCTTCTGTTCTTGTGAAATCTTACATAATATAGATTGTCAAACTCAAATCGTGCTGAGTTTGTAAATAGCTTGTCACCAAAGGGGATTACGTACACACAAAGAGCTATACTTTAGCTATCCATAATGTTTGTGATGCCTGTGATAAGATACAAGCTCCTGCTATCCTTATTCTGCATTTTTCTACATGAACACAAATTAAAAAGAAGTTAAGACTTTTTATTTTTATGAGGAATTGCCAGCTCTGAGTCTGGAGCTGACATTGCACCTTTTAGGTCCATAAATAGGAATGTCTTTTATAGACATTCATTCAGGGCAAAAAGCCATTTCTAACCTTGAGGACAGAAGACTGCACTTGATAGTATATCTGATACAGCACCAGATGATACTTTGCATTGTCCCACCAGAACTATGGTATGTCTGCAGATAGAATAGGATGTTCTACCATGATCCAAATTTTTCCCCAAATCCTACAGATGAAGGTCTGGCTAAGCATCACACAGAGGTGGGATAAGACTGAGGAGAGCAAAATTTCGAAGTCAGTGTTTCTATTATATCTTCACTGTCTATGAATATCATGTGGATATATGCCAGTTACTGTACACATGTACACAGAGATTTGCCTGTGCATATAAATTTTCTCATATGTGCACAGTATTAGGTATATAGGCTTACAGAAAAATGAATACATGCAAAGCCTTGGAAGTTTGATGTGATTTTTAAGATTGACATAAATGTTATGAGTATAAACAACGAACATTTTATTTCATTTTTGCCTAAACATGCAAATTTAGATATTTTGCCAACAAGATTATAAATTTGGAAGAATACTTATAAGCTATTTAGATTCTTGATTAATTTTATGTTATAATTTTTAATCTCTCATGTATTTTTGTCTTTCAAAGTAACTATTTTTTATTAATTCATCATCAAATATGTATTCAGGTAACCATCCACTGGAAAGAGTAAAAGTAAAGCATTCTCTTTACAGACCTGTGTTTTGCTGCTGACATCGGTGGCACATCAAATTAAAAACAAGGCAGGGATTTTTTGGCCTGCATTCTCTGAGAATGGAGATATAAACTAAAAATATTTATCTAAAGGAAAAAGGTAAAAATAATAGGTAAAAAAAGCTAAAGACCTGGCCGTATTCTCAGCTACACTCCATAACTAAACAATTTCTAATTTAAAAACAACTGGGGGGATAATTTTAGAGGTAATTAAAATTTCAGGGAAAGGTTTATTTCTTTTGTCTTCCCATTCAGTCCAAAGCTGGTATATTTGCTCTAGCTTTAGGCTGACCTTTAGAAATTCTACAAGTAAATATAGAGTTTGTGTGAAATGGTTGGCCTCTTGAGGAAATTCCTAAGACAAATCTTCTTTTTGCAACATATCCTTGGAGTAGCCACCAATCCTAGAACCAGCTTCTGTATATAATTATTTAGCATTTGTCAAAATAGAATGATGAATATAAATGTCTATTATAGAAAGCTCAGAGTTTGAAGATGTTCCCCCAGCTGTTTTTATGACAAATGGGGACAGTCAAGCTCAGGCCAGGTTCACTGATGTGAAATTATAATATTTTATGACTGTATCAAACATTTATCGCTTTGTTTCCTATGTATAAATAATAAAATTGTTATGTTGGTAATAACAAAAGGGTAAAGGAAGGGTGCAGAATGTACCCTATCTTACAGTTAGTGCAATTCTGCTGTTAGTGTTCCCAAAATTCAGAGGGATGGTACTTGGTCATAGACATCCAGACTGAAGGTCTGAAGACCATCTTTCATTTAATTCTGTTACTGCAGCATTTCTGCTCTTTGTGGAGTGTGTAGTAGATTGGAGTTGGGCTATGTTTGTGCAGAGATGGATAGGTAGGAAGAAACAACAAGATCATCACAAGGAATAATGCATACCATATTTCACAGCAGACCCTAAGCAGCTTGGCAGTAATGTGGAATTCAGTTTTCAACGCCTAAGGGTGGTAGGCGAGAAGATGCAGAAATCATATTGGCTTTAACTGGACCAGATTTGCGCCTTTGGACCAAAACCTGGCAGAATGATTGAAGGCTCAACAGTGTATTGCTGAAATTGTCCTTCTGATTTAGATGTTGAAGAACTAGCTCAACTCTTTTGGGCACTGAGTTCAGAATACGTAACAAAGGTATAGCTATATTGTCTCTATTTGTATTTTACACCTAAAGCAAGAAATGAGAGCTGAACTCCCTCTCATATTCTCATTACAGCTGAGTAGACAGCTTGCAATGTGTGTGCCTGACAAATTTTTAATGTTTAAGGTATTTCCACACACAGGTGGATAATGGGCACAAGTTAGAACACAGGAAGTTCCGTTCAAATACATGGAAGAACTTCTTTATGGTGAGGGTGACAGAGCACTGGAACAGGCTGCCCAGGGAAGTTGTGGAGTCCCCTTCTCTGGAGATTTTCAAGACCCGCCTGGATGCAGTCCTGAGTGATGTGCTTTAGGCAATCCTGCTTTTGCAGCGGAGTTGGACTAGATGATCTCTAGAGGTCCCTTCCAACTCTAAAGATTCCGTGATTCCATGATTCTCTTGAATATGCTGGCTATTCACAGTTTTATCTTCTCTATTCAGGTTTTTGATATGTAAAATCCAACATTTGTAAGTTGGTTGGCCACAAATAAGGTGGAGTTTTTATATGTATCTTATCTACCCCCTTCCCTTCCTTTCCAAGCAACATTTGTGTCATTTCATTTATATATCAGCCTCCATAAAGGAAAATAACACTTTGGCAGGGAAAAGGAAGAAGTGTTTCCTGAGCTGATATCACTAGTGTGTGCACAAGGATTATTTCAGTGTCTTCTCAGTCTTCTGTAGGATCCCACATTGTAGTTAACCTAGAAATGTTTTTAGTATATGTTTAGGCTGCCTGTTCAAGAAGGATTCTGGAATTTGCTAGGGCAGTCCCAGACTCAGGTGAATAATCAGGAATACTAAGTTATTGGGTGATGTTAAATTACTTTTTATATTAATAAGCCAAGCAAATTATTTCATAGAATTTTCAAAGGAATATGACTTCAACCCCAAGAGGCTTATTATTTGATTCTGAATGGAATTAAAGCCTAATCATAGCAAGCAATACACAAAATTCAATTTTTTAGAGGTTTTCTTAGTGTGGGCTGGGTGCATGTTTTCCTTTTTCTGGGAGTCAGTAATGCAAAAAGGTTGATTAGTTGTGGTATTGTCCTCCTTTACATGAATAAGATTTGCTCTCTTCCTTTGATAAATGCCTTTCATAAGAAGAAAATTGTCTTTAACATCCAGCTAGGTTTCTAAAACGTTCTAACTGAAGGTCAGAAGATGACCTTCAAAATTTAAAAAGATTAAGAACAAATGTGCATATAGAGAAAACTACTTGTTATGAGTGACAAGGAACTGAAATGATTCTTCTTCTGAATACCCAAAGGTAGATTTTTCTCCTCAAGTATTTACATATAATGCTTTCTTCATATTAAGAAATATAGACTTTGTAGTGCTGTTGAAATAGCAGTCCCTAGGATATCCATATTCAATATGACTAACCCATAAATCCAGAGTATGGTAAGTGTAGGATGGCTGCTAGATTTATTCATGCTAAAGCCCTTAAAAAATGTAAAAATTTTAAAAAAAGAGAACAGAGGGCAAGAATTATGAGATTTGGAAGGAATGGAAATTCTCCTCTATAGACGAAGATGGACAAAAAATCCCAGGACATGATGAGTAATGAATTAACAGCTTGAAGAGCAGATCTAAAAGTTTGAGGACTCAATTGAAAGACAGTAAAAAAGAGGGGTCCTATTACATTGTCATCTGGATAATTTATGAGATAGATGCTTAGCCACCAGATGCGGGAAGCCATTGGTCTAAGAATCATGATGAATTAAATTGGATAAACTAAAACATTGTTTTCAGCTGATGAAATTTATACTGATTAAAAAAAAAAAAAAAAAGTCAAGAAAGTATCATGGAAAAGTACAGAAAAAAACCAATGAAAATGATCAGAGGTAGGAAACAACCAAGCAAAATAAGATCACAAAGACTGAGCAGCTTTGCAGGAAAAGGTGGATAAAATGACACGCTATATACAAATATAAGTGGTGTCAAGAAAATTAATCACATATTCCTTTTTCTACTATAACTGGACAAGGGAACCCCACAGGACAGATATAGACTTACTATGCATGAGAGTCGAAATACAACTTCTGAATTAGAACTCTCGAAAATAGCTGTAGTCTGGAAAAGAATAACATTCAATTGCTATATGGTACCATTATCTTCAGTGTATCTATTAGTCTTTTTTAGAAACAGAATATTGGGTTAGATGGCACTTTGCTGGGATTCAGATGATTTGAACAACAGTTCATAAATACTCATAAAGAGTATTTTAATTAATTTTTCTTTACATAATTTTCAGCTGCATAAAATTTCCATGCAGAAGTTTACATCTCTCAGCACAGTGGTATTCATGCATCATTCGTCATAAAAGTCATCTCTGTTTCTTTTATCTTCCATCTTCCATTCCTTAGAAAAAGAATGAAAAAATGTTAACAATTTTACATGAAGTCCTGTATGCACAAACAGTGGTGTCAAAAAAGCTATACTGTCTGCATATTTGAAATGACATCTGATATTGGTCCAGTTTCAAAAAGTTAAATCTTATCATAAGAAAGCCAAGGAGGGGAAACTTTTAGCCAGAACAGCCAGAATTACCAGAAATTACAGAATGAGATTTATGAAAATAATAAGTTTAATGTAAATTTATCCCTATTTGACAAAGCACTGAAATCTAGTTGGCCATCTCAACATGCTGTAAAAAACAGGAGAAATAAGCTTTCACAAGCTCAGGTCTACTACAATAATATACTTGACAATAAAAATGAAACTAAATAGTACATTCATCTTTCCAAATTGCTGTAAATAGTGATTTGTATTTCCTTAATGTAGTAAGAAAGGTAGGAAAAACTTACAAACATAAAAGCATTTATTTTATGAGTGGACACATGTTACTATAAGCAGTTCATAAACTTAAACTTTTTCCACATTTCCTCCATTTGTGAGCCTGTAGTAACAAATCCAACTGAATGGAGATAAACTATATTGCATTTATATTCTTATCCAGTTTTATGAAGCACTAAAAAAGACAAAACGCTTTCTCTAATCAAACATTCAAGTAGCTACTGGGAATTGCATTACTCCTAAAAAGTACAAAGAAAAACATGTGTTCAGTAATATAGTGAATTTTGGTAACTCTTACGATGTGGTGGAATGACATTTAATTAAAAAAAAAGTATTGGGCACAATTCTTCACTGAGATTTAATTACTTACACCAGGGAAAGTGTTGTTAAATACATATGTATTTTATACCTCTTTTGAGTGGGTACAAAAGGTTACTCCCTGCTATAAAGGAACACAAGTGCGTTCATCTCCACAGCTCAGTTTAGTGGGGATTTTGTCACTGGCTTTACAGAAGGCAGCAATGACATTTTTAGCAATGACATTAACTTTAACAGACCTGCAGAATTAGATCCAAGACTCTGGCTGTATGCAATGCAGATATCTTCCAGGTAGCCAGTGGCTTCTGCCTTGGTCTAGGCAGAGTCCAAAAGAAAAGGATGGTAGATAGCTAAGTCCTGTACTGACTAAATGCCCACATCTGCACAGTTGCTGACTTCTGCTCTGTCTCTTCTGAACAGAATGTTGTTCTTTTGTTAAAAAAATTTCAAGAGGTAATGCTAGTTAGGAGCAACACATGGCCATCCTGCACCACAGGCGCAACTGGTTTTTCTCAAGGGTGGGGACTAACCTTCAGAACTAGAGGTGTTGCCCCATCTTCCTACAGGCTGCCTGTTCCCACCAATGACTAATCCTGTCCAGCTACCCTGAAACCTGCAGCCTCCCATACCTGCTCAGCCTCTCCTGGCACTCACATTGTCCCTTCCCCGTTGGATAGGTGCAGGTTTACCCTTGAGTTATTTGTGGAGGAAAAGCTGAATTGTTGCCATCTGCATTTCATTAGAACTGACGTTTGCAATAATGATTTTTTCCAAATACTGCAGCTTAAAGTAATTGACTAAGCAGGTTTATGACAAGGGAGCAAAAAAATCTTTGGGACTCATAACACTCTAACACTTCCACCACTAAAATGTTGTCTTTAAAAGAAAAAAAAACAAAAACAANAAAAAAAAAAAAAAAAAAAAAGAAACCCAAACCTATATCCTAGTGGCTTTATGAAGATAGTCTTGCTTCTTGTTAACACTATGAATTCACTAAAGGAAGACTTCCAGAATTTGAGACATCACCTTGTGGCAAATTATAATTAGCTCTGCATTATTTACAACATGTGATTAGATACCAAGAGATTTTTCAAAGGTAGCATAAAAAGTTACAATGAAGGTGATAATGATTCTTTTGGAGAGATATTCCTTTGTTCATTTCAGCATCGTCATAAATGTTTAAAGAATATAAATTAGGCATCCAAGCCAATTAATTTGTCTGTTTCTCATCTTCAGTGATGTATTTTAATTATACTTTCATGCCTTTAAGCTTCAGAATGGAAGACAGCATGCACTGATCACAGAAAACAAAACCTGTAAAAGTCCGAAAGGATAATGGAACAAATTCCACAGTTTTGTGTCTTAGACTCATCCCATATAATTTTGTAAATATGGAAAAAATGGTTTAAGTCTTAAACAGTTATAATTTGGTGAGGCATGTAAAGCTCATATAATTTGGATGAACAGTATATTCATCTTAAAAGTAACACACAATTTACTCCATGAAATAAAACCGATATATGATCCATTTTGTACTACAGTACACAGGCTTAATTAATTTGTGGTCTAGAATATGTCCTGAATAATACAAATCAATTTCCTGTTTTTCAAATCTATTTACTCCTCACAATTCAATCCTTTGTCTGGTTTTGATCTTAAAGTATGCCTAATATTTAAGGCATACAACCGCAGAATGCTTTTGAAACACCAAACCTTGAAATGGAGCTTGGGTGCATGAAGAAGTTGATTATTTATTACAAGTAAGCTCCCAATAACTATTATTAAGACTTTTTCTGATCGTGTAAAATTATCAGGCAGCAGTAATACCTGTTTCTAACAGTGTTGGGCTAAGACGTTGCTTGCTATCTGTTCTCTCTCAAAGGAATTTGCTAAAGGAGAGCATGCTGCTTTGAGCTATATTTAGTTATTTACTTACCAGTTAAAAAAAACCCAAAACAAAACAAAACAAAAAGACAGACAGACAAGAAAGGAAAAACAAGCAAGCTATCCTCCTTCCCACAATGAGACCCTTCCCCCAACACCTGTTTTTGTGGATCTATTCCCTGGCAAATGTATCTATTTTAGAACTCAATTGATGGTAGTACAGGTAAATGATTATAAAAGAATCTATTAAGGAGTAGTATTGTGGATCCATCCTGTAAATCTCCACCTGATGCTCAAATATTTTCTGTCTCATCTGTTTCAACTATTTGCCTGAGCATTATGTGTTTTTATTTTGTGTTCTGTGAATGATTTCCTTCTGCAGCAGAAATCTTCACGTACAATTCCAAATTGAAGAACCTGAAGAATATTAGGTGTGGTTGTAACAAACACCTGTAACTTTAACAAATGTGAAATACTTCATTTGGTTTAGATTGTTTATATTTGAGAGAAATTTTTTTTTATTTATTTTTTTTTTCCTTCTCTCCTGCCAGGTTGTGTTTGGGGGAATTTTGGAAGTGGAATGTCTAGACAAATTCCAACCCTTTCTGATGCCTCTCCAAGATGTTAGAGATGTTATAAATGGGGTAGTCAACAGAATTGTTCTCTCCCTCCCCTCAGAACTTACGTGGGAGAAAAATAAGACAAATACTTACCACCTAAATACGCAAATACAAGAAAGGTGAGTGTTGTGGTTTGGCCTCAGACGGCAACAAAGAACCACTTGTCGCTGTCTTGGTCATTCCCAATACAGGAAGAATCAGAAGAAAAAGGCAAAACTCTTGGGTTGAGACAAAGGCAGTTTAACAGAACAGCAAAGGGAACAAGAAAACAACAGCAGTAACATGGACAGAGGAATATACAAACATGATTACGGAACTGCCCCTCACCGACAGGACCCAGGACATCCCAGCACACTTCAAGCAGCAACTTCCAAGCGGCAGCTCAGGGTGGGCATGGCTCACATGGCAGAGAATACCTGTCCTGGGGAGAATTAACCCTATCCCTGCCGGAACCAGGATAGTGAGTAGGAAGAAGAATGAAAGGGTGGTGTAGTCATGGACAGTACTATGGTAAAATGATGCCTTATTTTGCTAAGCCATCAGTCTTCATCTGCATAGTAGTCACATTAAGTCATACATTGAGTAGAAGAGTAAACATTTGAATTTAGGTTTTGCTTTCCAGCACTTTAAGTGCATAAAAGTGCCTTTAAAAAGTATATATGTAGTCCACCTCCTCCCTGCTTTGCAGCCTTTTGACATCAGGGTAGGAAAGAACTGTCAGTTTAACTAAACTGACCTGTGTAGCCCTGTTGGGTTTTTATACAGCTGTCGATTGAGTTGTTGCCCTGATGATCAATCCTGTTGGTGTAATCTCTTTGCTGCAAATATGTGCCCTTCTCATATTTTAATTCAAGGGATCCCATGTCAATAATTATTTGCTGCCAATTAATTAACCTACTTACCAGTTAATGAGCAACTTGCTCATAAATGAACAGGGGAAAACCCTAAATTCCAAGTTCATTGAGGGGACGAAACCTAAACTGAACTCTGGGTTCACATTTTGCCTACTGGAACTTGTTTCTAGCTCTCTGCAAAACCCGTCTTGCCATTGAAAGATTAGGCAGAAAATTAGGTGCTGTGAATGGCCTAATTGCCGTCTCTGCTCCTAGAGGCCATTCCTGCTATAAGAAACAGCTACTGTGTGGCTCTGCATCATGAATCCAGGATTTTTAGCCCTCTTATCTCTTCTCACTAGCAAGCTGAAATTTGTGTTTCTATCCATCTGTTTGTATCCTGGAAGGCTGGGAAAGGAGGTGGAGAGAATTGAGCTAGTGCTGTGTAATTTCCCATGCTGGAGCTGGGCATCCTGTTGAAAGGGTATCTTATTTATAAATTTATAAACTCACAACAAATAAATTATATTTATATAACTATCTATGATTTATATGTGATTTATATATCCTCCCTGCGTCTTTCAGAGATTCATTGCTTTGAACCATTTCCAAGACGACAAACTCCATTCTTTTACTTTGGTCTGCTGGCCAGGAGGTTGCGTTGCAGGAAGCTCACGGGAGAGTGAATCCTATTCAGGAGTGGGACTCATGGCAACTAAATTTGCAGGGAAAGGGCACAGTAAATAAGAGAAAAGTAAATAGAAAA
>VXBH01003709.1:52580-73231 GCA_013400035.1 Rynchops niger
ACCAACAAGCCTGCATTCATATTTTTCACATGGAACAAAATATTTAATTAACATATGTTGTCAGGCACTCTACAGATGCGATTACTCATTCTATAAATAGAAAAGTGTTGTGGAAAAGGTCATTGTTAAGAAATGGTGCAATAAGCAGGTCTCTTGTTTTGTATCCTCATAGAAAAATGAAGCTTCAGTCACTGGGGAGCCTAGAAAAAAAATTAGCTAAACTTAGGCACCATAAGCTATATTTATGTTCCAAATAGGGTGGCTTTTTTTACCCTTCTTAAAATCATAACATTTGTGCAGTTTTGCCTGGATGTTGACATTATGTGCCCCTAGGCGTGATTTAAACACCAGTAGGTAAACAGACTGAGACCTGTGGGCTATTTTTTAAGAGAAAATTTCATATAGTTTTTTGTTATGAACTTTTCAATAATGTTTTGAGAGTAAAACTAAACCTTATTTTTAAAAAGTGCATCCTATGCAAAAGCTGCTAGAATTATATTTTTATTTATTTATTTTAAGCAAATTCAGAATGCCTCTGTGATTTCTACAATGGCTTTTTATGATGAAGAAAAAAACAATGATAATATTCCCTGACATCCCTCTCATGTTAAACTACAGTAAGTGTTTTAAAGTCCAAGTCTAATTTATGTTTTGAAACATTCTATTACATATAAATCAGAAGTGAATATGTTCTTACCAGTAGAGCAAATAATTAATTGCCTGTGGGCTCAAAATTTAGGTTGTATCATTAGCTTCTGGTTGATTGTTGATGGAGCACAAGTCCTATGGTCTCATCTAGCTCACATTAAATTAGGGTTAGAGAAGGACCCTCATGCAAATACTATGTTTATGATGTCAAAATTATCCTTTTTTTTTGCAAATAATAATTGCAGCATTATTGTTATCTACTTTAATAAACATTTAATGTATTAAGCTTGTCTCTTAGATGTTTTTCTATTCATTATTGGAAACTTGTATTCACTAAACATTCAGCTTTGAACACATATCTAACTCTTAATGAAATTAATGGGACTACCCAAGTACTTAAATTACTTAGCTAAATCGGAGATTTAAAGGGAAGGCAAAGAACAGTCACGGTTCATAGGAGGTACTTGTATCTTTAGAATGTATTTAGAAGTATGTTATTTTTGTCTTTTCTAATTGCAGCATAAACAACATCACAAGATTAATCTTTATATATGATTTAAAACCTTGAATTGGCAACAAGAACTCTCAAGAAAGTTGGTTATCTGTGAACTTTTAGCAAAGCCTGAATATAATCTCCACCAGAATTAGATAATCTTGCTCCAGCTGGTGAGGATTTGTCTCAGTTTTTACTTTTTCTCACATAGGCAGGGTTTTCTATAGACCTACTTATGACATTCAATCCTTTGTCATGTCTCATAGAAGATATTGACTTCATATTTACTGCTAATAGAGGGTTGTGGTATATAAAATAGACTTTATATTTAACAGTCAAATGGCTTTCTATGAATATGTTTATTTGTTGTGAAAAGTGTAGAATAATATGAATTTAGAAACTACACCACTTTGGTCCATGATTCAAAAGAGAGAATATAACCTATATATTTTCCAGGTGTATGGAACACCTTTACAATTAAAATTTAAAAATATTTTTTAAAAAAGGATTATTTTACTATTTTAATTCCTTACTTGCTGGAATTTAAGATATTTTCCTAAGCATCAATGAAAAAGTATTCAGAGCAAAATGACTTTTGGTTTTAAATTTAATAAATGTATTCCCATTGAAATTTTAGTGTCCTTACAGATCCCCAAATAGGTTGTATTCTTTAGATTCATAAGATTCATTATTAATGTACTGTATTTTAAAGTAGTCAAGGTAGTACCAAACATCAAAATTTAAGGATGCTTATGTCTGATACTTAGATCTATTTTATGTCATAAACAAACAAGCAAACAAAAACCCCAATTCTAGATCAGGTGATGCGTAGAAATGTAAAATATTAGTGTTTTACTCCACTACTCATGCAGGTAATTTAGACTGATAGACAGGGATTATAGAGAATACATCTGCAATAACCACAAATCTAAAAGGAACTTGGAACTGAACTGGTATCTTTTTGGTGATAGGATGCAGTGCTCTTTATGATGAAAAGAAACACCAGCTATCAGAAAGGAGTGCATCTAGTTGGTTTAGACCTATTCCTTAGACTCTGTTTTTTATGCCTGACTGCTTCTTAAATTGTTCTGTCAAAGGAAAATTTCTCTACAGAAGTTGCCAAAGAGGACAAAAAGAATTACCATCAAGCCAAGAGTGTGTCCATCAAGCTATACGAGGTTGAGGTTTCATGTTTTAGCTTTCCACTGCAGCAGGGATAATTCAACATGTGTATGCCTTTCCACTAGAAACTTCAACTGTTCTTTTCAGTCCCTCTACAGAGAGAAGGTTTTCATCCCATTGGTTTAAGCACCTTTGGTGATACTTAAGCCTCATTTTATGAAGTGACCTATTTTTTACAAAGATTTAGTTCTTTTTTATTATTGTTTTAAACTAGTTAACTTTGCTGCAGTTTATAGCATACCCATGTGCCTATGAACTGGCTGAGGCAAGACAACAATGCTGTACTGAGGAGAGTAGGAGCTAGACAAAAAGCTGGAACGAATGAAGAGCACAGTGGCACGCAGAACAGGGAGTCCATCACCCAAGAAAGAGTTAGAAATGAAGTTTAATGAGAAGATGTGGCAGACTGTGCACATCTTGTGTATTGCATGGTTGGGCAAGCTTGGGAGGAGCCAGGAGAGGGTATTCTTTGGGCTTCATGCCCTGCCACTGTCTCTCAGTGCTCTTCCATGGGTGTGCAACTAAGCTTTTAACACATAACCTAAAAAAAAAAAATTGTAGAATTTGGGCTTTGGCTTCTCCTTTCCCACCAGTTTTCATCCAATGTGGCAGCTAAAGCAGTGCTTTTCAGAAATGATCCTGTATTTGATCCAGACCAAAGGGCTCAATCATTTTCCTTTAAATAGCACTACTGTGGAAATAGCTGGTGTGGGTTTGTAGAGATGTGTATCTGTTTGTGATGGCTTAAATGACACCTTTATTTAAAATATATTTCATTTAAGCTCCTCTTAAGTGTTTTGATTTGTGACTAATATTTGCTTTGAAAACATAATTAAAGTGGTTAGACTTTCAACCTGGGAAAATGGAGTAGGCTTGAAATATGAAATATTTGCTCCTTTTTTCTCCCTAAATCTAAGATTTTGTGGTTTAGTATTTTGATAGTCACTTTGTTGGGATGTTTGTTTATTATTCATACATATACATTGAGAAAACACTAAGAATGGCAGAGACCGAGTGACTTAGTTGTATTCATGGGGAGAGTTCACACTGACACAAAAGAACTATGAATTAGGTGTTTTCTTAGCTGAAAGGGAAAAAAAAAAAAGAGAAATATATTAAGGGATCCAGTGTTTATAGAGTGGAGACAGCAAAAATAAAAAAGGACAAAACATGTTAACATTAAGAAAAATTACATATTAGGGCAAGTATATTCTCTGTTCCTGGAAATGTTTGTGTTGAGAATGGATGACTTTCTAGAGTTATGCCCCAGTTTGGCCACAAGCAATTGATTGTATGCCAGCATCAAGAGTTAGAAGTACTATGGCTTTCATTTTACAGAAAGTCAAAGACGATTATAATGATATGCTATAAAAAGGGCTGTTCTTTTTAGTAGAAATTATTATAGGATCTGTTGTGCAATATTCATAATGGCTTTTTATTGTTTTTAATAAATATAAAAAATTGAATCAGTGTTAAATATGATGAGCCCTGCTTTTATAATTTAAATGCAGTAGCTCACCTTTTATAGTCTATGAAGGACTGATCATTACAGATGCATTCAAAATCTGTTTCTTCGTAAGCATGCCTGTATGGGTCATGCATCTATCAACTTCAGGTTGCAAATTTATAATTCTAGTTGCTTCTTGGTTTGGCTGAGTGTCAATTTGTGTGATTTTCCATCCATTCTCTTTTTTTTTTTTTTTTTTTGTTTGTTTTAAGATGTGGCAGTCATGGAATAATGTGTCAGAACAGGCACTATGGAAGAGCAGGAAGAACAAAAGCATTTTTACAGGCTCAAGGCAGTAGGTTCTTGGAGTTGGATATCTTCTGTTCCTCCAGTCAGGGCTGAGATACTGTTATGGTTTGAGGAACTCACAATAATTTATTGTCATTTAGATGATTATTCTATTCAATGACCCCTCCCCACTTGTGAAGGGGAATCAGGAAAAACCAAGGAAACTCAAGGGTTGAAATATAAAGAGATTTAATAGAATAAGAATAAATAATTAACATTAATAACACTAAGATACCAATATAAAATATACAAGGATTATACTTAGCCAATTCTACCATTAGGGAGCTGTGCACTCCCAGCCGTGGACAGCAAATGTCAGACATTGCGACCGCTGCAGCTTTGGATGGAAGGGAAGGGCTCACAGGTCCGGCACCAGGAAAAGAAGTTCTCAGGATCACAGCCATCATGAAAGAGAAAAAAAAAACACTCCTTAGCAAACTTTCTAATTTATACTGAATGCGACGTTCGTGGTATGAAATAATCCTGTTGGCCAGCTTGGGTCAAGTGCCTGGATCTTGCTCCTCCTAGTCCCTGCACCTGGCTAGCTTGTAAACACTGAAACCTTGAAACCTTCATACCATAGCTGGCTATAAAGTAAATATTTTCACAAATGCAGACACCAGAGTCTTTTAAAAATGTAGCTTTTCCTAGCATTAGAAAAGATCTTTCTCCAAAGTAAAATTACTGAAAGAGAAGTTAATCCTGTGTCACTCAAACCAGGACCGAAGAATGAGACTCATGCTGCCGCTCAGGGACAAGGCACAGTAGCTTGGGTACCTAGCTGACAGTGTAACTGTGGCTTCTCTACAGCGTTGAGGATTGCTTATTTATATTCAGTGACTGTTTTAGCATCAAAAGTTGGGTACCTTGACCGAACCGTGTATGCATTTTATTGCTGAGGGGAAACAGGATTTCATCTATACTAATGTAGCCATTGCTTATAAATGGCAAGCTCTAAGCAACTCATTTGTTTTCCATGTTATCATCTTGAAATGCAGGAAGCCTTGGTGTTTTACTGGATTTTGGATTTGACCCTGGGTACGAGGCAACTGCAAGTTTGTTAGAGACTGATCTGAGGGTCCTAAGTTTCCTGGCTGCCTCTCTTCAGAAAATAATAATAATAATAACAAAAAAAAAGTTGGCCAAAAGACAGACGAGATGATCTGTATACTCATTATCTTGAACCCTGTAGCATATTACTGATGCTATTTAACTACATGCAGGTTTTGTATGGGTACCAGGCTCCACGTGGAAACTGCGCTGATCACAATGTTGTAACACTAATACCTGCAGTGCAATTACAGGAAGTGAAATACTGCCTACCTTGAAATGAATTAGTAGGGACACCATCTTTGTCATGCTTTGTCATGCCTATGGTCATTTGCCATAAAAGCTGTTGACTTTGCATACTGAAAATGTCAGGGTTTCTTGGAAAGTAGAGTTATTAGGTGGTAAAGGTCAAATTTTTATAGGAACATTAGCAATAAGATTAAGTTACTTCTTGACACTGAGATATCAAAGGAATAATTTTGCTAACCATGTTTGGTGAGACTGATGCAGCTGAAAATTCCGTAGCTAAAATGATGTTTGGAAATCAATGTCTGGATTTAGGCTGAGAGTCTATGACATCTCTCTGCAGTTTGTCTTCATTTTTACAGTAAAAAATGTGCTGCTTTCTGGAGAAAAATTAGGAAAAACAAATCCAAGAAAAAGCCCTGCAAAGGAAGTGTTATTTTTCCTTGTGTTGTTTTTCCGCTTTCTTTTTACTCTACTAATTCCACTATTAGTCTTTTGCACCTGTTTACTCTGGTGATAGATAGCAAGGAAGAAAGGGGATGTTACAGCACAAGAAACCAGGACTTCGTCTGCTCAGCCTCCCTATTTTGACCTGTGCTCTTTCACACTGGTGAGAGAAACACAAATAAAAATAAACACCCTCTGTGATACTTTATTAACTTGGGAACAGAATGTGAAAAACAGCCTGGTGGGTGCACTATGTCGTGCACCTGTATCCTATCCAGAATAGCTGTGCATACTTACACTACCAAAGTATAATAAATCTCATTAACCTTTTAATTTTTCTGCTGTCCTATGACAGTGAGTTCTACAGGTCAATTAAGCTGCATTTAAATACATTAGCATAGCTGGATGAATTCTATTTCGTTTTTACTCATTTATCCCAGATTTACTGCTAACTTGAATAGGAGCAGCAGAAAGTTCAGAATAAGTAAGTTATCAGAGTACCCTTTTTCACTCACTTCCTTACCCCCCAGGAATGATGTCAATTTGGGTGTAAAACAGGAAGCTCATGTAACTGCATCGTTTGCCTTGAATCTATAGGCTTGTTTATAACTGCATTTGACGATTTTCTCTGCATGACCCAAACAAATAGGCTCTTGGAGTGATGACTGCTGACTTTGCCTGCAACTTAATGCCATTAAGCAGCAAATTCTCCTCAGTTTCTTCACATTATGAAATATGGAACAAGAAAGGGCTTTCCTTCTCAGTAGTATTGTTTCCTCTTTGGTGTCTCCTGCTGAAACTGCCACATGGTATATTTGCTTCTGTGATCCTTCTAAAAATAATATTGCTAATAGTGCATTTACCCACATATTCCATGAAGCTTTACAGACTTGGAATAAACTTAATTACTGTGTAGAAGACTTGTTTAAGTGCTACTTGTATCTTGCATTTAAAATTCATTTATTTTGCATGGCTATAGAAATGCCTTACTAAAGATTTCATAATACCTTTCCTGACGTAATACGTAGAGTTCACCTGGAGCTTTGCCACTCATTTCTATGGCTGAGATAATATATACATACACTTATATGCCTGATTTTATTCCTTGCATTTGTAGCTACATATACATGTAGGTAAGTAACTATAGGATAAATAATCTATTAGTCTGCATCTGGGCAGATGTTACCATTGGATGTATTTTCAGAATTTTAGAGTTTTTTCACTAAACATTTATTTTATTGTGATAATCAAAATTATGGATGTCAGCTGGAAGCTTGGCTGTATTCCATGGTATATATTGTGTGATAAATGAACTTCTGCTACCCAGAGGAAACATTTAAGGGTGACATTACTGGTTAAAATTTTTTTCTGAGTAGTGTCACAATCTCATATCATAGGACTCTCACATAACATGTATATGATTTTATGCTTCTTTTGTATGAAGATGTTGATTGTCAACACTCTCACAGGATTTTATTTACATATGCATATAGTGTTATTTGTTATTTTGCTTAAATTCTATAGCTTTTGGTATTTCTTTTTGTGCAAAAAGAATGCACTGTACTTGAATTTGAAGTAATACATAAATCATATTGACAATTAAATGCAATAATAAAGTAATCAGCAAGATAAAACTTGCATTGTTCAGCTAAAGATTAGAAAATTGTTATTTTGCCTGGATCTTCTTATGTGTCTAAGCTAAATCCAAACTCAGCAGAGCAGACAAGTCCATTGATGAGGCAATAAAGTGCAATCTGAACATGCTGTTTGTCTTACTGTTAGCAGTATGTTGAGTGGAATATATTGAAATTAGAAAATAAACACTTTAGATTATGTAATTTCTTTTAAGCTGCTTGTAGTTTTTATTTTAGCTCTTAAAGAGATAATGTTCTTTTTATTAATTTCACTACTATTTATGTAAGTACTCCAAGTGGAGGCTGGAACAATTAAGCTTTGTGGTATACAGACAGAAAGTTAGATTTTTCTACCTCAAGCAGCATACAGTTTAAGAGCTCACACAAATAACACTGTGAATGCTGATACCAAATTGTAGGGGCAAAACTCCACCTATATTTTAGTTGATGGCAACAAAATCTGTTGTCTTTATTCAAGCTGGAATTTTTTGCTAAACATCTTTGAATAAAAAAGTTTATAAAGTAAATCAAGAGAAGAAAATAGGATAATGGCAAGGAAGCTAAGTGAGAAGAGAAAGATGTTATAAACCTGGTATTGAAAAAATCTTGAATGCGAAGCATGAACTTCAGCGTATTTGGCACTGCAAATGATAAAAGTCTTTCAGGTCTTTTCCTGGAAGCTGTGCTATAATGAAATAAGCTCATGGCTCCCTCTAGTTCTGTACTTCTGAGAAAGTAAAAGAACAGAAAATATAAAGGTATCGAGGCTGATGTAGTTCAGGATCTTACTTGAAACCAAAACACTGCTAGGACAGAGTACCTGATGCCATAAATAATAAACTTAAGGTAACTGTAGAAATACTGTCATTAATGGGATGAAAGTAGAAATGCAAATGTATGAATCACTGACTGTGACCTGTACTATTGGCAAATAGCTTATGTTCCTTTAAGAGCTAACTTCTTCATAAAGAATCAGACATAGCAGAAATCTTATGCCCATCTTTCTTGGCATTTCTGGGTGAGCCTCAGTTTTTTTAACAGGGTTTCGAGCCATGCTTTCTGAATCTGGGACAGTAGGCATAACCTGAGGTAAGGTTTTCTTCTTTTCATTATGTTTTTATTGCAATGATGCTTTAGGATATACCGGTGTTCCCCTGTAAAATGCCTCTGTTACTTTGCTTCTTTCCAGTCACTCTCATCCCACTCTAGGGCCCAGTCATCCAAAGAGATTAAGGTGTGAACACCCCAGGAAGACTGGAATAATATGAATCACCTGCATCTGTATGATAAAGTACTAAGGGACTCACAGTCATCAGCAGTGACAAAAGGCTGCATGAGTGGAAAGAAATGAAAACTCCAAGTCTGGAAATGTTTTTTTTCTATTTTTGCAATCAGCATATCAGTTGCTAAACTTCATTTTGAGTGGGTAGATGGTCTAAGTATTGCCTCTGTCGGTCTTAAGTACTGCCCTGTTCCATTGCATATGATGATCTGGGGCTTGCTCTAACACCAGGCTCAATGACAGCTCACATTATTAAAGAGAATGCTCACCCGTAAAGTAGAAAACTGCTGCTTTAATGTGTCAAGCAATCTCTTTTGCGTGTGTTGTCTGTCAGACTTGCAGCTTCTCCTGGAGCTGGGTCAAAGTTTGCATCTGAACACATATACTGATAACCCTGTGAATTAAACAGGAGTACAGCTCCTGCCGGATCTCTCTAATTGCAAATCTTATCTGGTTTACAGTTTTGTTCATCTCCTTTGTTACTGTCTTCTTTATGCATGTTCACTATTAGTATCTAAAGATACTAAGTGACATTTAGTAGAGAGGTTTTCTATAAATGGTCAGGTTTGTATGCTGCAGCATTGGGCACCAGCATATTTCAAACTGAAAAGGTTTGTGTAAATTCATTGCATGAACATCTAACATACAAATGCTATTTTGAAAGACACAAGATAATAGGTTATTTTTAAGAACGCATCTGTCAGCTGTGCATCATTAGTCACATTAAATACTAACCACAGCTTCGAACTTATAGGAATATCCCTAGGCCATACGTCATTATTCTACAAAATGTATATGTGAAAAGTTAGAATTTAAGTGCGAGATAATGTTTACTCTCCACTTGGCTGCTTGATTGCCCAGAATACCTAGAATCAAGTTACAGACAAGTGTAATAGTGTGAGGATTTAGCAATGGCTGATTGCTTTGAACACACACACACACACACACAAGCGACACAATGCATTCTAACGTGCACGTCAGGATGTATGTGTTATATGCGGAAATGACGAGATAGCTGAAGACCACAGAGGTAAGACACTCAGTCAAACAGACACATTTGCACTCTGGATGCTATCCTCAAACTACATTTCAAACAATAGCAAAGTAGTATATGTTTTGCAGCGATATTTGTTAATGTGGCTGCTAGAGGTGTCAGGGTCTGAGGGGCTATGATCTGTCATTTTTACTGCCTTGCCTTCTAGGTGCTTGTGCCAGAGAGGCCATCAAGATGTACTGGCTGTGCGTGTGCATCATCTTCTCATAGTTGTAGTGCTCTGAATCACAGCGACCATACATTATCCTTCTGTTCTGACACAGGTCACAGCTATGAAAACATAATTTGAAATTCTAACAGATTTTATGTTATGTATGCTGCTAGAAATGAGAGAAATACCCTGAAATAGCAATGCTCATTGGTGATTCCAATGCACTGCTTATCCTCATGCCATTCATTGCACATGAACTCTATTTATCCCCTCTTAGTTGAATAGAATATTAACCTATCTTAGAATTCTCCAGTAATCGCCTAAGAAACTGTTTTATCCCATTGTCTCCTCTACTGCTGTGGGACAGGAGTGTTGTCTTCAATGAGGTGACAAAAAAGATGGTAGCACAAATTTATTTTCATTGTAAATCCACTGGAGTAAATTTTGAAAACTCAGGCATGAATTTTGCTTGCTATTTCTTTAGCCTTGAATGTTCTAGAAGCAAAGAGGACATAAACATTATGTTAAAAATTCATAATAAAATATTTTGTTGCTGCTCTTAATGCTTTTTCTTGGGTTAGTCACTGCTGATTCTCAATCTACAGGTGAGGGTGACTGAAACAGTTTGAATTTTAAAAAATAACTACTAATTCATAGAACATCTTTCACTACACCTAAATGCGTTCCTCCTTTCATTGTATCTATGACAGCGTTCGGTGTTGAGCTCAATCTAAACTAATTTCACCAAAAGAGCACTCTACATGGAGTTTTCTTCTCCAAAACTTCCCACAGGCATGTTTGAGGTTGCAGTCATCTGTAGCGATGACAGCTTCTGCATTATGTTCCTTTCTCTTTGATTGAAAACTAGTAGAGCCCTTGGACTGCAAAGGACTTGGTAAGTGGAATGCTGTCAGAAGGAATATTCTGTCTGGCAGCAGATATTTGAAGTAAGCCCTGTATGAGCCGAGAGTGTTCAATTTTCTGGTATTCTTGAGCACAACACCAGAAAATGAAATTCTTTTTTCTCCTCTGCAACTCATAAGTCTTGCATACCATAGTGCTTTATAAGGGAATACACTGGTATAAAGTAATTTGGTGGTTTTACTGCTCTAGAGCTGTTTTTGTGAAACTTGGTTTCTGCAGCATCCTTTCCACTCTAACAATGCTTACATAGCACTATTTTAAAGAAACTAGTAAAATAGCTTGGCACAGCCACAAGAATGAAATGCTTCGCTAACCTGTTCAGCATATTCTCTACAGCTTTTATTTTACCTCTTTTCTTAATCTCTGAGTGGAATAAAATGCTAGATGTTTAATGGCAGAAGAATATAAAGCTTGGCCATAAGTTTACTGCTGCAGGACTGCACTATAAGGAAGTGTGCCTTGCATTAATGAGTAGTGAATGCAGTCATGTAGTTTTGCTTCACAGATCAAAAAGGAAGGGGAAAATGAATGTTAAGCTTTTTTCTTTTTTTTTTNATTCCTTGAGGAGAGGTAATGTTTGGATGCTGTAAGGAAGAAATTCGCATTAAATTTTATTTAGAGCATGATTTACAAAAGTCATCAATTTCAGTTATAAAATCTGCATCAGATCTCCAAGTATAAACACTCTGGGCCTGGATGCAGTCCTCAAATAGGACATTATTTTTTTGTCCTAGTCGCCTCAGTACCCGCTGAAATTGTAGATGGAAGTCTTGCTTTTGAGCAATCCAGTAGCTAAATGAGCAAAACATGCCATTATTCAGCTACACTCTCATTTGTCTGTGGAAAGCTTGCATGACTATTATTTATCACTATCTCATGCACCAATAGCAATTCTAACCCATAGTTCATCAAATGCTTTTAAATAGAAAAGCTCCCGGTTTCCTTTGCTTGGCAGTGTTTTCTAGCGAGGTCATGTCCGCTGGAGAGACAGTCTCTAAGATTTAGAGATGATGGCTGTTAAAGCTCTAAAGACCATAGGGTTTCCAAATACAGACATGTATTTTTGCAGGGTACTCATAAATTAAGATTAATTATTTGCACCCTGGATGAATGACTCTCTCCTGACTAGTTTCCATGGATGTGATGTGTCTGAGTTACACCTCAACACTACTCTCTGCAACAGTTTTCCCGAGATCCTTTTCTTGTTTAAGCTGCCAGTCTGGAAGCTCACTCTGGGCTCTAACAATTAAGATGGGTTCTTTTCACCTGACACCTTAGCTGCAGTAAATAACAGAGGCTTTCTGGGCATATTATACCCTGACCTATCTTTTTGCAACTTTAATTCCCAGCACACACATCATTACGACAATGGTTTGAAGATGATGAGGTTTCACGGGCATAGCTGAAGGCCAGATCTACCCTCCAGACTTATCCTTCACGATGATGATGATGTGGGAAACAGAAAAAAAACTGTAGTTGGATTGCCCAGGGTCATGACATTTTTCAGATGGACTTTCAGGAAGCTATTTGAAGCACAATGACTATAAAAACACCCAAGTGCCATCATAAAAAAACAGCCTTTCTGTTTTTCAGTGAAGGAGCTTGCTTTAAGCACTCTCCCTGTAAGTCTAGTGGGTGATCCCTGATTTGTGAAGAAAACATTACTGTGCTCTCACCTTGTGCTTCCCATCTCTATGGTAACAGACGGGGAGGTACAGGGTGGATGGGAATTAGGCATCTAGGTAATAGTTAACCAGACGAAATTGCATGGAATAATGTTCACTTGTTTGCAGGCAGGGGAAAATTCTCTGCTAAGTGGACATCAAGGGTAATGCTGACGAAGTTTGTAGGTGAGGAGAGATACCTCTGCATCTGTGGCTCTAGCCTGTGGCACATCTGTATAAATTTTGACTCTCTGAAGCTTTCACAATTAAGTTCCTGATAAACTTGGGTATATCCCTTGATTTCCTGATATACTTTTCTTGAAAGCTTAAGGTGAAATGCTGGCAAGCAGTTCAGGCAATACTTGTGACAATCCCCTATAACTTCAGGGCTATCTCCAAATCCAAGGATTTCTGCAGTAGTTTTGGTATTCATCTGCTGCTACTCTGCTTCCTGAACTCTGGCTGCTCCTCATTATACGGTCTTCCAGGGCACACAAGGGCACTAAGGCTGCCACAGGGACAAAGTACGTAGATGGCGTAGGCTACTTGACTTTTCTGAGCAGTAAATTGGGATTGCAGAAAGGCATCACTATAAAAATTTGATTCAGTCAAATATCGGGTTTTGCTGTTAACCATTAAATTTGGGAAACACTAATTTTTTTATTTTTTTTTTTTTTCCAAAAAAACATTTGTTAGATAAGAAA
Source organism: Rynchops niger (assembly GCA_013400035.1). Taxonomy (NCBI): domain Eukaryota; kingdom Metazoa; phylum Chordata; class Aves; order Charadriiformes; family Laridae; genus Rynchops; species Rynchops niger. Next base: position 65,855 of record VXBH01003709.1, read on the forward strand.
CAAAGTTTAAAAATATGGTAAGCCCTTTCTTTCTTTATACTGGTTTTGACTTTAGAGGAAACAGCATGCCTCTGTACTGTATGGTGGTGATTTTTTTAAGAAATATTTTTAGTTGCTGAGCAAAAATATCAATTTTTAATTTTTTTGTACCTCTTCTTTGGGGATAGAGAGAAAGCATCCATTGGAGAGGGTTCAATGTAAGGGTGGTCTAAAGAGGGAAGCTATGTAAGGTTACAAAGAAATGTAAGGGTGAAGAAAGGAGAAGGAAAGACTACCTGGATAAAAGTGATGTGTCCAGAGCCCTAAATGTGGTCACTAATGGTTACCATTCATGTTCATGACTGACAGTCAAGGTTACCTCAGCAGCTATTAGGACTTTCTGGTGAATATAGATGACACTAAAGTAATGTTGTTTATTGAGAGTCTGACAGGTTTCAAGGATAAACTACAAAGTGCCACTGATGAAGTCAAATGACAGGGACACCACAATTTCCTTGTCTTTAATTTTTTTTCTAATGCGTCGTGATCTGCAAAGTAATATTGATGCTACAGTAGTTCCTAAAATAGATGCCATTATGTTCATTAGATGCTTCACATCTGGATATCACAACCAGTAACTGTTGTAAGAAGGGGAGGGAATGTCATTTTAATCTTTTCTGAGTTTTCTTGATTAGATATCTCAGACTTCATAAGCATTTATTTAATTCATATTAGCATTTAACAGTCAAATGCCCTCAATGGTGAAAAATTACCCTAGAGGCTGCATAGAAATTAATGGTTATTCTGTGACAGATCTTCTCTCTGACAAGGACTTAAATATTGAAATTCTAATTTATTTATTATGCAGGAAGATGACATTTTATCCCTCCAGCCATTTGACAGGAAGACACTATAATTATGCCTTTCCCTAGGTTCCCATTTTCCCTCCTGTACCTTTCTGTGAGATTATAAGAGTTCAGACTCCCATTCCCAAACAAGTTCGCCCTTATAACAGCACATTTGCAGTAATCAATGCAAATGCAGTGACTGGTTCTTTCTAGATCATTTCTTCAAACTGAAATTTCCTTGCCTTCACAGGCTGTTATGGGGATGACAGATGGCAATGTGTTTGTTAGGAAAAGTGGAGGTGACTTTAATGCACTCTGTACATCTCTATGCCTGCTCTATTATTAAGCTCTGATTTGTTCTGAGAGAGAGCACACAAGGCAGCCACTGTATCAGAACACTATCCTGCAAAATGGGAGCTGTGGAAATATTACATGTAGTTGTGGTTTGTTTGAGTAATTGTCTGTAGGAAGACTATTATTAATATATTGCAGAGAGAAACTGAGGACAAGGAAACACAACCAGAGCAAACTTCTGGCAGTTACATTGTTTATGCAGACATTGTTTATGCTGTAGAAGAATATTGTGAAGATTTCTGATAATGCTGTTAGTGGCTTATAACGTGAGCGGTGTGTCACATGCACAGAAAGGGCTGTGCAACCATATCAGTCCCTAAAGACAGCTAACTGCAAACCACATCTGATATTCTGACATTAACTTGCAATGCCACTCTTGTACATCAGCTTGGTACACTGGAGCTGTCATGCATGTCTTACTAGCATTTCTGAAAACAAAACTACAAGACAAGTAAGAATTTGGAAGAAACTGGAAAGAAATGGCTGGACTTTAAAAATGTGAATTTTGGAAGGGCCTAGGTAATCACCAGGAACTTGCAGCAAAAGTGTGTGTCACCCCCTCACTGGCCATCTTGGGCAGCCCCAGCACCCCCTCTGCTAATGTATTTTCCCCAGCAGCAAAGACAGACCAAGGAAGACGAGTGGTGCTTTGGGTGTACAAGCAAGGTAGCCAACAGGGTTTCAGCCAGACCCCTTTCCTGGCGTGCCTTGGCTGTTTGGTTAAAAGTGTGAATAGTCAAGGCACCCTCTTTCTAGCCTGGGGTATGAAGTTGGGGGTATCTTACAACACAGGGTGACAGGGCCTCTCAGATGAACCACAAAGCACTCATAGTCCTCTTTCTCACAGCCTGGTGTTGGAAAAATATGTTTCTTGAGCTTCTTGTGTCAAGGAATTGCATTTCAGTGGTCTCTCAGGACGCTCTGGTGAACTTCATAGCTTGTGTTTGTCTTCCAGGGTCAGTAGTGCACCAGCTTTGATCAGCTTTGATCATCATAAAATCATAGAATCACAGAATGGTTCAGGTTGGAAGGGACCTTAAAGATCATCTTGTTCCAAACCACCTGCCATGGGCAGGGACACCTCCCACTAGACCAGGTTGCTCAAAACCTTATCCAGCCTGGCCTTGAACACCTCCAAGAATGAGGTATCCACAGCTTCTCTAGAATGAGTTTTGTTCTGTTTTCTTTTATAAGGAGATTGATATTTTTTAAGGTGACAAGTGGTGAAGCTTAAGCAAAAGTTCTGTTCTATATGAGAGGAAGACAAAGATGGTAGCAAAGAAAAAAATATATTGTTGTATAAAAAACTCAATTCTGCTTTCCTTAAAAACTCCTGCCTTCTGGTAACATTAATAGGAGTTCTGAATATTCAAAGGACAGCGGTTCTGTCACTAGAAGTTTGTATCTGCAAGCACTCAAACACTAACAGTTTGTTGCTGTGTAGCAAATAATAAAAAATAAAACTATACTGCCTGATATGAAAGATAATCTGTGATTAAAAGAGAATACTTTGTCTCTTCATACTCAGAAACCCCTGAAACATGGTTACCTGTTAGAGGGGAAAAAATACCCAACAAAAGAACAACAAAAGACAAATTACAGTTGCTATTCTTTGACATTTTGAAATAAGTATCATGATTCTCTTGTTTGTTCAACATAACATTTTATAGTTTCTCAACATTTTAGGATAAGTACTGAGAAATTGCAAAAGAGAGTATCTCAGAAACATATTATTGATTCCCGTAAGTTCTGCAACTGCCCAGGTTTTTGTTATGTGTATCCATTCTTTCTTTATTTAATCTTTTTTCATCTGCTAAAACCAAACATACATACTGTGGAACAACTCAAAATCTTAAAAAGGTACTGTTGATCAACACATATGAGTAGCTATTCTTCAGGAGCCTTTGTGATATGAAGAGCACTGATCACTTATGGCAAGATGCAAATAATTGTGTTCTGGCTGGAAATTAATAACCTGATCCTGAGTCTTCTGAGTCTTTGGAAATTACTCTGCTGCCCACAATAAAGTGCATTTGTTTGGTTGGTTGGTTGGTTGTTTTTTAACAGGTTGCAAATAAGAGAGGTTTTTTGATCAGGCTTTTCTCAATGTTACAATTGTGCATAGACTTTTCCTGTTAGTGAAATAGAGCAGGTTCATATAGTTTCAAACTAGTATGCATGTATATCATGGGTAGGACCTTTTTATGTGGTTCTAGAACTGCCGAAAATGTGTGACTGCATAAAAGGAGAAATCTACACATAGATGCTACAAATACTTACTCATTTGATTTAACATCTGTTCTTTCTGAGGCATGCACACTCCTTAAGCAAAGAAAAAAACAAATATAAAACCTTATTTAGATATAAGTATGGCTTTTTTTTCATCCATTATGATTTATTAAAGTCATATTTTAAACAAATCTTTTTGTGCAATGAATATGGAATATGAAATACACTAAAGCGACAAAACCAAAGCTGCACATGAAATGTTATGGGATTTTGAGTTTATGTGACTGGAGATATAGGACTTCTGAGGACTGTTTTGGGAGAAATAATTTATTATTTCAGAATAAGGAGAAATATTTTGATATTTAGTTTCCAGAAGCACCTCCTTTATTTAAGAGCCCAGAAACGATTTATAAACATAGCTTAACATTTTGTCCCATGCTAACATTAATAGCAAGTGAGTTCCAAATTTTATCATTTAAAATACAATGCTATGGAGTAAAAGAAGTTATTTTTTAAAGCCATTAAAAAAAAAAAAAAATCAGAAACTTCCCCTGAGCTCAAATTACATTAATTGTCATTTAAAATCAGGTAAATACCAAGTCTCACAAAAGACACAAATAGAGAAAAATCCTATTTCTGCATTTGCAGTCTAGTAAACTAACTTAGAAGGACACATCACTACAGGAGAACCCTGGTGGCAAACAGCCTGGAAAACACTGTGAAATAGTAATGTTTTTTAACTTTGTCATTTTAATTGCAGTTGTTTCCGACTTGGATGCCCATGTACAGCTAAGAGATTCAACAATGAAGAACAGGTGAAAATTTAAAGGAACTCTAATTAAGTTTAAAAAGCCCAAATATCTATCAATGTTTGATCAGGAATGAGATTGCTTTTCCACTAATAACAACAATACTTTCTTAAGATTATGACAAAATTTAACCAGGTTTCCAGGAAAGTTATTTTCCAACTGTGTTTGTTTCCACCGTTTATGTGTTCAGCTTCTGTACTGTTATTTTTGCATGTGGTGCTCAGCAAATAACATGCAGTAAAAAGTCGTAAATTTGTTTTTGTATTTGCAAGCCAGAAAACCAAAGCCGTGTAGACTGCCACTCTATGTGTGTGTGTGCACACACGTGCATGTGTGCGTGTGGCTGTTTGCATGACGTTTACAACACAGCACTTTCGTGCGCTTCTGACAGAGCTAGATTTCCTCCACAAGACTTCTGCCGTGCTTGAAATCTTGTCACGCTACAGACTGCTCAGACTAAGAATAAACATTGCTTTAAACATACTGCTAGGAGAGAGGGAGAAAAAAATATTCTTGTTGGTCAGGTCAGCACAGAAGTTTTATTGCAGTACAGAAACATGTATTTTCCAGGCTTCAGCTAAATGTCCTTTGTGACTCTGCTGTTTTCAAATTTTAAAGCCTACCATTACATTTAGCATGTGTGTATTACTAACATGAAGACCCTGAAAACAACACATGCACTTGCTCAGTTATGAAGTGAATCTTCTTCATAATAAACAAGGTCTATGCTAGGAATTCTACTTATTTTTGTATGTATTATCTGATGTGAACTCATTAGCATATGCTGGTGTCCTGCTGTTGACAAGATAATTCAGAAGTAACACAGAAAGTATTATATACATATAGATTAATAAAAAAAGATAACTTGTAAGTTTCTGCATTGGGGTTATGCCTAACTCTTCCATACAAGACTGATGGATCCCTGGCACTCATTTTTCATGATAGATATAATTTTAGGGAAACCTGTAGGCAGTAAGATATCTGGGTCAGGAAATGCCGTCTTGTCTGTCGGACAGTAGGACTCAGATTCATTTCTGACTCTAGGCATCTGGCAAACTAATTTGTTTTCTTGAGGACCTTTTCTCTCTGGTGTGAGGATATTACTCTACGCTTCTCTGAGACACCTCAGTTTAATTTGCCTAAGGTTAGAGAAATCCATCTGCCTTCATGGCTGTTTAAAAATACAAATAGTCTCATTCACTCAAAAGCAAAATTTTGCTCTTCTTGTTGTGTTATGTGCATGCAGATTTTTCTGGCCTAACACTTACAACCTCTTCCTTCCACTGCTCAAATATGACTTGAGTACTTGGCACTCAGATGCCTATAATATCTTCTGCAGTCCCTTCCCCATTCCTTTTAACCCCACACAATATTTTTCACTGCTAGGATTATCTGGATCCCTTTCCCCACTGCATAAGTCTTATATCTATAGTCACTTATACTTTTTAGTCCAGAAAGTAAATACAGTCACCTCTGCAGTGCAATGTTAAGTTTGCTTATCAGCTTAGAACAGGAAATACAAATGCTACATTTTAGCAGAAAGCGTAATGAAAGTATATACATGCACATATAAAAAATGTTGAAACAATTTTATTTTTATTTTTATTTTCCTAGACAGTTTTTCTTATTTGTGTGAGGAGAAATACGAGTCTATTTATCACACATGAGTGAAAACATACTTCTTCACAGGTTCAAATGTGATGTCTTGTGGAAGTTATGCTAATTTTAATCTCTATTACAGAAATATTATTCTCTCTGTTTAATATTCGTTTCTTTACTGCTTTTTACGTTCCTCTTTCTCCTGATTATTATTGTTTGGACTGATGACATCATAGATAAGGGTTTCACACCAAACTATACACACATTAAACTGAAGTAAGCAAGATTATCCTGGACTGAAAAAAACACTTTCCCTTAAGAAATAAGTGACAAGAACCTGGTAAAAATAATGGAAAAAAGAAGAAAGTGCTTTAACTGAAGTAGACAAAAGATATAGAAAGAGAAAATTGATATGTTTTGTATTATTGCTAATAATTTTGAAATTATTGCTCATACTTGTAGTTCATATGGCAAGGGTTGGGGGTTTTTATTCATTTCTTGTTTTCATTGTAATTTGCAATAGTAAGGATTCTCTGTCACAGTCTTTTTCCCATGTAAAAATAGAATAATTGTTTTCACTTACGCAGTGATTGTCCTTTATAGAAATAGCCATTTGAAAAGCCTTGTCTGCCTGAAAAGCTTTCCTGAGTGTCATGATGCTGTCAGATGAATGCCAACATACAATCTCAGAGAAGTTTTGGAAGGTGGATTACCTGGAAATTTGCTCTACTTTGTGTTTTGAATTTTTATTGAAGTGCACACTATCTCTAAATTAATAATGTGGTATTTCTGGAATTAAATGGTACCTGGGAACACAACAGAATCCAGTTGGGTCATGCCTTTTTAAAAGAAAAAAAAAAAATATGTCTAGAAATAAAGGAAGTGAATCATCAACAGGAAAGACTTACATAGACCCACAGTAGCTTATTTTCAAACCCCATTTCCCTCTCCTTTCTCCCTTCCAGCTGCAATACTCCAGCCAGCACTCAGTATTTGCCCCCCTCTACTTCTTGTTTTTCTGCTGTAAAAAGATGGTGGGAGGAAGTGCATGTGTAATTTTTATTTTCCAGACAGAGGTGGAGAACTGACATGAAGGGAGGCTGGAGATAAGATGACCTTCCACTGACATTTGCAGCTCTTGCCCAGACAACAGTGCTGCAGCATGACTTAATTGCCAGAAAAACAAGAAAAATTGTTTATGCCATTAAAGTCAGGGACAGGAGTCCTCACATTTTCATCCTGAATATAGAACAGGTTTCATGTTTATAATTGAAACAGAAACCCAAAACTCTAATTAAAATATACATTATTTCCAAAAACATTCCCTTCATTTCAGCTCAACACTACAAGGAAGCATCATTTTTCTGTTGTTGCCTTTAGCTCAAAACTCATGTTAAATTAAAAACTCCTATGAGGACTTTCTTATGTTGTAATAGGAATTTTTCAAGTTACTAATACATTTCAAAAAAACCTTAATGATAATCACCACAAAATACCATCCACCAATATATGTTAGATGAGTGATTTTTTTTCTTCACAGTTTTCTCTTTTTTTTTTTT